>VZTD01005027.1:1339400-1424628 GCA_013397725.1 Rhagologus leucostigma
GCGCCGCTCCTCCATGTGCCGCCCGCTCCTCGCCGCCCCGGGCAGGCTCTGCCGGCTGCCCGCGCCCCGCGCTGCCCGCTCTGGCTGCGGGGTGTCCGTCCCCGAGTCCCCGCACCGCCACCGTCCGCCGCCGAGACCCTCGCCGAAGTTGCCAGTGAGCAACTCTTCCTCCCTCTCTCCCGGGGCTGGGGCCCCGGGCACCNCGCCCGTCCCCAGCCCCGCGGGGGCAGCGAGGCGCCTTGGGCAGTGTGGAAGCGGCCTCGGGAGTGGCGCGATCCGGTTCCAGAGTTTTCCTTTAAGCGGAGGAGCACTGAGGAGCCAGAGGCTCACGGTGCTGCCGCCTTGAAGCAAAGCCATTAGTGGTGCTTCGCACTTTATGTGTTTATTATCAATTAACTGTCCCTGCTGACTCTGTGTTATCTTGTTTTCATAATTGCGTGGAAAAGAAAGCCCACATGGCAAAGATCAGAAATGCGATGGAGCTGGATACCAGTAGTGACCACTGGTGTTAAAACATCCTACTTTTGCATCCTTGTAAAAAACTTGTTTGAATGAAAAGCTCTGTGTTGGCAGGTATAGTTTACAGGTCTTTATTGCAGATCTTCTGTACATGTCTAGCTGAAACCCTTCCCCACAGAATTTATCTTACCAAGAAGTGATTCTGACAGAAATAAAGGTTGTAGGGTGTTGATATTAATGGGATTTCAAAAGAACCAAAGAAATAGTAGCAAGGTTTTTCTGGTATCAGTAATTAATCAGTGACCAGAACCTGAACGACTGTGCTTTAATGTCTTGCTGAAGTAGCCTGACTGTAAAGTGAGACGTGATCAGCTTTACTCCTGGGTGTCCCATCAAAACATGCATGTTACTCCTTGTGAAGTCAAAGCCTGAAAAACATTGACTGTGTTTCCAAGCAGGATAGTAAAGGTAAATAGCTTGGCAGCAAGCACTAGTCCTTTTAGATAAATACTTCTCAAAGTATGCCACTGGTGATGGGTTTCAAGATTTGAGCTGCTTTGGGTTCACGCATGCTTCACAAAACATGTCTGTGTAGATTGTTAGATGTTCTGGTAAGGTCTGTGTATCTCCATTTTAAAAATAACACAAATGCAGTAATTACCAGGAGAGTTTGACTGCACAAGGAAAATCAGTAGTAAGTATTCCTGTGTAACAGAACACGTGTGTGGAACGAAGCTGGTGGTTAAGTAGTTTTCAGTATCAAACTGATAGCATGTGGAGAGGCATCTCCAAAGTCTTGCATCCTTGCTTGAAGACTAATTGTAATTTGTGTGGGCGTTGTTTCCCTAGCGTAGCACTGCTAGCACAGAGAGGGAAAAGCAACTTACTGTGGAGTTGAATTAAATAAAAACCTTAATACAGTGAAAAGGTGCAGGCCTCTTATGGTGATGTTTGTGCTTCTGTTGAAGAATAGTTGCTGAACTTGCTGGTAAAAATAATGTATTGGGTCTGAAAGCACATGGATGTTAAGATCCTTGTTGAATTTCTACCTTCCTCCCTGCAGGCTCTGACAGTATGAAACCTGACTTGTTGTGGTATTTAGCTCTTGCTTCTTTTATTTCTTTTCCACAGCTGATTTTGGAAGTTTCATAGACAACAGTAAACTGAGAAGAATTAGTTAGATGGCTCTTACCAAGGAAGCTGCATGAAACAGAGATATTCACTAAAGCTATCCATGAGGGTGAGAACCCAGAATCAGGCTTTAAGCAGGGTTGGCTGTGGAAGAGTTGTGAGAACTGTTTAGGGTTATTGCTCTGTGTTCCTTCTCAAAAATCGAGTCTTTGGAGGGATGCAGGAGAGGAGTGCAGCTCAGCAGGTGCTTCACAAAGGTGGATGTGAGACCCCAGACACTGAAAGAATTATGAACTCTGCTCCTGTTCTGTCTTGCTAGCAGCTGTGCAAAAAGAGGGGCCTAGTTGTGTTTCAGGACTGCACCTGGACAGGGATGATCTGAATTCATTTAGCTGGAGGGCTGCACTGTTTGGTAAAAGGTCTGCTTGGGGATGAGGGCAGGAAGTTATCTCTGCGTGGCAGGTGGGAGGGGTGAACTGATCAAGCAAACTGCTGGGATCACTTAGGTATTTATGTAAAAATCTGAGGGTTTATGTGGTAGAGGGTGATGAACCTGGTGCTAATGTTGGAGGTCATGAGTCAAGGTCGGCATCTTGCAGTGGAGCCATACCTGAAGCAATTGGAAAGGGCAGAGCTGTGAATGGTCTAACAATAGATAGCAGAAGGTTTTAACTGGGCAGGGAGCAAGGTTTCCTTGTGGCAGTCTGTCGCAGCTGAGGCAGTAGCCATCCTTGCAAAGTACAGATGGCTAGGGATGCATCGAAGGTGTTTCAGCGTTTCAAAACACCGAGCAGGGAGTGGTGGTTTCCTTGATACTTGTCTTGATTTCACATTGAAATATTGAGCCTTGAGGAGAATAATGGCGTGCTAATAAAAAGACCTGAATGTGTTTAATTAACTTTCCTTGAGGATAAGTATGGATTACTGTGAGCTCTCTAAATCTTTGATAAGTATTTTCATAATTCTTCTTTTTTTATTGCTCTGGCTTAGTTGAGTTTTCCTTTGGAAAATTGCTTTTTAGATATCAGATAAAGTATGCCCAAGTTCTGATCTCCTAAATTGCTGATCTTCATGGACTTTGCAAACCACGGTGTGCCATGTTTGAAAACTGGAAATGCTCAATCTTTTCTCTCACCAAACTCTTCTACAGCTGCATAGAAATGCTTTTCCTTTGTTACCAGTAATGCCTTTTAACAGGTTTGAGGTAGCTCACATTCAAAAGGCTTAATTTTAAAAAGAATTGGAATTTGGTATAATTGAAGAGTTGTTATAAAAGATGAAACTTATGTTGTCATTAGCTGCCAAATATGACTTTGAAGGCTAGTACTGTGACAATTTTCTTTAATGTGTGTAAAAGTATTTGCAATTAAAAAATTGGGTACCTAATTCCTTTCCAGTAAAGCTACATGGTGTTTACTTGAAGTAAGATCCCCATGAGTGCTTTGCTGTGAAGTTTTTCAGTGCCACAGTCTGATATCCACCTTTGGCCTGTGTGACTTTGGCTTGGTAAAGACCATACACCAACATCTGTATGAACTGAATCAATTTACTCCTCCATTTCCTACTGGCATGGCGTCTCCTGACTGTGTGTCTCCTATCTGTTATGTTCTGTTTAGCTTAGGTGGTAAATAATGCCAAATATAATTAGTACTAGTTAAGCACTGTTTTAATAGCTGTCTTCATGGATTAGAGAAGACACTGGTGGTATTATTAAGGAAAGAAATGTAAAATTCATCCCAGAAGTGAGAGGATGAAGTAGGAAGCATGCCTAACACCACCTAGTTATTGCTGAGAGTTTATTAAAGCAGGTTGAAATTTTCTAGCATATGATATTCTCCGACACCTAAATGTAAATTCACAGGGGGCTTATTCACCCTCCCCTCCAAAAAGGGGTGCTCTGTTCTACCTGCAGCTCTGCTTTCTCCTTTGTGACCCTGTGCAGAAGATATTAATATTGCTGAGATGACATAGGAATTAAACAAGGGAATGGATTTCTGTCAGGTTAGCAAGATGTATTGGCTATCTGTGCAGCCATTTAGGTTGCAGAGCTAGCACGGGGGCACTGAAATTAGATTGTTGGACACGTACAGGGCTGGTCTGCCCCTGTTAGTGGTGAGCTGTCAGGTTGGCTCAAGTGTATAATATACCTTCACTGTACAATGTACTTGCTAACTCCTGATATTAGAAATGCCAGACTTCACTTAGAGGTGCACACTGAAAAGAGAAGAGGTTACAAGTTTCAGAAAGCAACATTCCAGCTGGAGAGAAGACAAAAAAAAATCACATTAAGTGTGATTGGTGAAGGCAGTGGAGCAGACTGTGGAGAGGCTATGGGATCTCCCATCTTTGGAGATATTTTATACTTGACTGAACAAGTCCCTGAACAACCTGATCTAACTTTGAAACGAGTTCTTTTTTGGGCGGGGGATTGAGCGAAGTAGGTCCGGAGGTCCCTGTTAGGCTATTCTATGTGGTGTGGCTCTTGGAAGGTTCAAAGAACATTTGAGCAAAGGTTTTTCCAGAAGAATTCCATTCTTTAAAAGTTTGTAAATATTCTGTTTTGACTGTGGTCTGTTTCGAAGGCTGGGTGTTGGGTGTGTCTGTTGGATGATGTGGATTCTCACATCATCACCTTCTCAGACTACCACTTAGTTTGTGATTTATCCTGCTGTTCTGAGGGAGATTTCAGGCTAAAGTTGGGTAGTCTAACAGTAGTCATACAAACTTCACTTTCAGAGCTTCAAATAAGCTTACAGAATAAGAGCATAAGGGAGCACATTAGTAAGACCAGATTGTTTATACCATCAACCATGACAGTTTGTATGGCTGGCTCTTTTTGACCTACCTTTCTTGGAGGTGACGGCTGCTGTGGTAAGTGTATGAAATTGTCAGAAAATAAACCCACTTGCCTTCTAGCTAGTCCTCAGAGATCAGAGCAGCTGGGTGCAGATAGGCTTAATTTCTCATTTATAACCAGTTAGGCACTAAAGTCTGCTCACGTTGAACAAGAACTTTCATGGTTGTGGAGTCATGAATAGTCTGGTTTATTGAAGCAGCACATTATAGATTCTTGTTAGATTGCTGATAACTGCACTAGACCTACAAAATACAAGTGCATAGCTCTGTGTACAAGTGTTCCCAGGTAAGCTCCAACGCAGTCAGAGACACAAATCTTACTACAGAGTTGTCCCTGCTTTGGGGAGGGGAGAGGAGCAAGCCCATCGACTTGTCTGCAGAGTGGAGGGTTCTTGTCCTTCCATAGTGGAGGATTTCAAATAACAATGTTATACTTCTTGGACAAAGGGATTATTGACTGTAGTCAGAAATCATTGGCTGCCTGTTGCTGCCATCATAGATGTGGGGTGGGGGGACATCTGTTTTCTTATTTTTGTATTGGTAGGTGTGGTTTTTAATATATAAACAAGGGGATAATGAGGGTCTTTGGTTACCTTCATCAAACCGAGCTACCTAACTTGTGGCTGAAAAAAAGACAGCACGGAGATGTGGTACTTCAGTACGCTCCTCTGACCTTCGCCAGGTCTTCACTCCCATCCTTGTCTCCTCAGAGGAACAGATCTAAACCAAGGCTTGTTGTGCACAGTGAAGGGGCAGTGAGGCTGAGGGCTGGCACAGAGACGTGGGTGCTTTTCTGCACTTCGCTGAGACAGCGTTGGTCTGTGGGGCCTCCGCTTCAGCCCAGGCACCATTCAGTTGTTAAGCCTTGCTCAAGCCCAGGTGCAAGATGAGCAAGTGGCTTAGCTTGTGGTTTTGCTGAATCAGCCTCATCAGTTCTCCTCCATCTCACATCTTGACATAACCAGCCAATCTGTCTTCCACAAGGGCCATGACAATCCTTATTCCACAAGGAAGTTCAGTTTCTTGTTGCAATTTGTCTTCATTGTGAGGCAATTTTTCAGACTGTGAAACATGGCTCATAGTAAGGGTGAAAGGGAAAGATGGACTAGCTCTGCTTTTGTTATGGCAGGTTGCCTGTTGGAATAAGTCAGACAAATGAATCATTCCAATGCTGGGAAGATTTGTGAAAGTCCTCCAAGTTGTCACCCATAAAATAAGCAGGATGTGTTCTATATTATGGCTGGAATAGATAAAACATCTGCTCAGATGAGGTTTTTTCCAGTGGTGCCCTCTAGCTGCTGATTCAGAGAAGATCTGAAAAGTAAGGATAATCCTTTCAAGTGGACACTTTACCTTATTTGAATTATCAGTTTCAAAAGCTTGATGTGTTATTGCTGTTTTTCTTCCACAAATGTGTCCAGTTGTTTTTGGAATGCTTTTTTTCTTTAGTTTTTATGTATATTATTTTGTCTCTCTCTCTATATATATATGTATATATATATACACACGCTTGTCTGAGTATAAGTGGGTTTTTGGAAAAAACCAGTATAGTTATTTGAGTGAATCCTGCTGTTTGATAATTTAGTTCTTAAATTATGAGAAATACCTATAAAGTGTTCTAATTTTTTCTTCTACAGTATCCTTTGTGATTTTTATAATTCTCTATCGTATTGCACCCTCCAGTGATCTCTTAGCTAAACTGAAGGGTCTTGTAATTTTTTCATATGGGATATTCCCCCGTACATCAAATCATCCCTCTGTAATTTTTTAGATTTATGATACTGTTTTGGAATGAACTGACCAGAACTACATTCATTTGTGATGTGGGTACTTGAGGATTTTAGATGGTTGTAAATTTTTGATGTTTTTCTATATTCCTTTCCTAATAGTACTTAACATTGTACTTTTCTTTATTGCTTCAGAGCAGCTAGGGGGTGTTTTCAGAGGACCATACCCAAGCCATCCAGATCGTTTTTTGGAGCAGTACTGAGTAACTTAAGAGTCCGTCATATATACGTATAGTTTTTTTCTTCTTTTGCTTAAGAACTGATATGGTTGGTGCATTTTACAGGCACACAGTTCAAATTACAGCCTGGGAGATAAGTACATGCAGTGTGCAGCGTTCTAGTGAAACTCTTACCTGGGAGCTGAGAACAAATGTGCATGGAGCATATGTGTACAAAGGTGAAGAGCTGAGATTAGAGAAGTGAGAACTGATAGAGATTCTGATATCTTTGAGAAGTAAACATCGTGTTTGATGAAATTAAAATCTAGTGAAATAGGATTCTGCATGCTTGGAGTTTATTTCCCCTGACTGTTTCACAGAGGGAGTATTTGTCTTTTTGAATCAGTATGTTTCACACTCATTTGACATGTCACTGTTGCATTGGCATATTTCTATATTTTGTTCTGAGTAATTGATGTAAATACTGTGTGCTTGCTTCTGTATTCATCTGCTAGGAAGCTTCATTAGTCCGTAACTCCATCTGGATAATTCTTCTTCAGGCACTACCTACTGCTGTTTTCCCTTTACGCTGCTTCCTAAGAGTCTTATCGTTGTTGTGCTAATCTGTGTTCATTAGTTAATTAACAGCTTTCCCTATGGAGAGGTGGAAGAAATCCTCTTGATTATTAAGTTGAGCTGATCCTGTCACAAGCAGATAAGTAAAATATTCCTTTTCATCAGTTTCTGACAGTGTTTTGATTCTAAAAAGTCTGTCTGAATTAGTTGTACGTAAGATCTCTGCAATTTTAATGCGTAGTGGGGTGTATGAGTGGCATAAACCCACACATGTGCTGGGAGATGTGGCATACAAGGGAAGGTGTCAGATCTGAGCTGTAGGAGACATTGGTCCTTTGGACTTTAAAGTCCAAAACATCTTTTTGAATAGGGAGTGGTTGTTTAGATAGGGATTTAGGGAATGAAGGAAAATTGATGGGAGGATATATGTTAAATAGTCCCTCTTCCTCTTTCCTGTCTCCTAAAAAAGAAAACCCCAAACCTTCCTACTTCAGAGACATAACCATGAGTGGCTGCTGTACAGTGCTGTCTTTGGTTCTGCCAAAACATAGGATAATAGTACACCCACCTGAGTGGTTGCATAGTGAACTAGATTGGGAAGTGAATGCAGGGCGAAAAGAGTCTTTTAATTAAAGTAATTTTCACTGTGTTGCATTAGAGACAATTCTACTGCCTTGACTGAGATGAGAGAGCTTGCCTATGCTGCTGTGAGAAGTTTTGGTCAAATTATGTTCTTTAGCCACTTAGGAAGTAGCATATACACTTCTCTTTCTTTTCAAATCAAGACTGGGTTTTTTTCAGTAGAAAATACAGTAAAAGTTATTTAAGTTAATGTAGGAGCAAGTGAATGAAGGTTTTTGCTTTTGTTACTTTGTAAGTCAGATAAGTTGTTTTAGTGGTGCCTACCAAATTCAAAATTTGCAGAACTACAAAAGTGAACGTGAAGAAAGACTAAAGGTATATCATGATTTGTGCTGAAATTATGAGTTTCAGTCTTTGTTGTCATACAGGCCAGCTGTGTTATGTGCAGCTGTGCAAAATGCTAGAGGCGCAGCTGTGGCAGTGTTGAAAATACGCCTTATGCCAGGGTCTCTTGAAGGCTTTCTATAATTAGTCTGTGGCTGTGAAATCAATGGAGTGCAGAAAGGTGTTTTGCCATGGAATTTTGCAGTTTATGATGGCGGTCTCTGGGATTTAAAAGCCTTGGCTAAGGTGAAGAACATCTGCAGTCCCAGGCTTGTAAGTGTGATGCAGACATAGGCTGTGTTTTCACGGGAGCCTAAACTAGCCTAACACTGAGTGGCAGAGAAAAAACATTACTTGTCTTTTTGCTGGATTGATTATCTACTAGATTAGTGAGCTGGACTGGCTGTCAGAAGGACTTGCCACTTGCCAAAGCTAGCTCAGGATAATAATGTGCGTCTAGGAACGGAGAGGAATTAACATGCCTGGAAGGAGAGGAAGATCTCCAAGCACCAGAGCCTTGGAGTTCTGGAGAGGCAGCCCCTCTTCATTACCGTCAACTTAGACTAGGATCCTGTTGTAATGATGGAAAATAATAAAACCAGCATCTTTCACAAATGTGTTTTGAAATCTGTTCCTTGGAAGAGCTGCAGAAAAGCTACGTGGTATTGTATTGGAGTGAGTGGTATGTTCCTCAGCTTTGTATTTCCAGTCTTTCAGAAATAGGTAACTTGATAGCTTTTAAGACAGCAGGAAGTGATTGAGCCATGTTCAACTACTTCTTCAGGCTGCTTTGAAAGAATCTTGAATTTGACTCTTTCACATCACAAGTAAATACCCTGGCTGCAGAGGTTTTTGCTCCAACAACGTGTGAAGGAGAGCAGGGGCAGTTTGTAGAATTCAAATAATGTGTTGCAGCATCATTAACACGGAGTGAAAATCCAGTAGCTGTGTGTACTCCAGAGGCTGGTGCATTGACCTGTGCCACAGAGCATCTGTGGCTCTGGGACTTAAGCATTGGTTTGCACAGAGGTCAGTGGTGCAATTGGATGACAACCAACACGCAGTTATGCCTTCGTTTATTACTGTGAAACAATGTTCCAGCTATCATTAATTGTGGCATTAGTGATGGCGTGCAAGCAGTATCAGAGCTAATAAGCAGCAGAAACAATTGTACAAGCACGAACCACACTGGCTCATTGATGTGCTCATTGATGAGTTACAGCAGAACTGCCACCTGTGCCTTGTGGCAGCACAAGAGAAGTCATATCTCTGCACTGCCTGTCTGGGGACAGGTGGAAAGTATCCAAGCTGGTGATGTGGGGTCAAGTGTCATCCTTTCTGGCCCAGCATCTACACGTGTCACTTCTCTGCCTTGGGCAAGCAGCAAAGGCTCTCCTCCTTTTGCTTTTTTTGTTTGGCTCTGCAAATAGGTGGTCTTCAAGGTTTTGTTATGAACGTCCCCAAAACTGATCTGCCACAGCTTGATCTTGTATTAGTGGTCCTGGCATTCACATGGTCCCTTAAGTCAGTTGCTCACTCATCTTACCGTGATGAGTCGCTGTTGGTGCTGGCAGACCCTGACTGCCTGCTCTGGGTTTTACGTTACAGCTCAGTTGGTTTCCTCTTGTGTTACACCCCTCATCTAAAAGCCACGTTTTACACATTTGTCACTGGTAGATTTAATGAGGATGTCTCCCCAGCATCTCTATGTAGATCTGTGTATACAGGAACTGGAGATCCCCAGGTGGGAACCTGTATCTCTGTTGCACAGGACTGCAGCCCTAGGGGGGAAGGAATGTGTTCCCCCTGTGCAGCTAGCTGCTGGTTTGATACTAGGAACCTTAGAGCTGAATTGCGTGTTGTTGAAGCAGTGGCTGAAAAGCATTACATTAACCTTCACTGGTCTTAAGTGCAAAGAGAGCTTTGTGTTTTTTCTGCATCATCATTTTGTTTTAGTTTTTGTTTTGTTTTTCATCAAGGTCTGTCGCTGTTATGCCTGGGACGATGAGAAACGACACGACCAAAATCCGGAGAAAATGGCTTATTTAATTAATTATAAATCAGTTTTTATAGGTTGAGTCACCAGCATGGCAGAAGATTATTGGACCTCTGACCAACCACCCATCAGGGTGATTGGTCAGTCCACTCAACACCCATTTCAAAATATTTCTTTCAGGATATCATAAGAGTCCTTTGGAAAAACAGCAAGTGCAAAGATAGAAAAATTTTTTACAAAAACCCTTAACAGTATTTTGCATAGTTTCTGTGAGAAACATAAAGTTCTCACAGAATGCAGCAGAAAGCTGAAAAATCCCTCTGCTAACGAAGGTCTTAACTGTTCACATTTAGTTTAGCTTTTTCATCTCTTAGGTCACCAGCTTCTACTGTTTATTTTGCTAATAATGTTGCTGCTATTTGACTTCTCTTTCAACCATAGTCTTGGTTGCTTCCCAGATGGCTAAATCTTGCATTGTTATTGAGGAAATGTACAAATAAGTTTACAAAACAGGCACACTCCTCTCTGGTGAATGAGAGTGTGAATAGTGCTTTCCTCACTTGTCAACAACAACCACCAAAGCCCAAGGACAAAAACAACTGTGCTTCTTCCTGAGAGAATTAGGGAGTGTAAGCTGCAAACCCTTTATTTTGTGAGGTTGTTTTAAGTGGGATTAGGAACAGATGTTGGGTAGCTTCAGGATAATGAATTGTTTAGTGGGGAATATATAAATATTAAATTCTAATATCAAGAGAAATGACAATATTTTTTCTGGAGCTAGTCTCCTCTTCATTTTACAGTAATATTCCCTCTAATAGTGGTGAGAATAAAATATATAATTATGACCACATTTCTTCATGATCATTTTTCAGTGGAGCCTGAATATGTGGAGCCCTGTGACTGTTCAGAATTTGAGTTTGGCTAATTTGTGCAAGTTTCTTAGAGTGAACTCAGGCACTCACTTTAAGGGAGTCCTACAAATTGAATCTTCTGAATGAAATCCTGAAGTGTTTCTATCTAGAATTAAAAACCCCCAACGTTGTCATAAAAAACTCCTGTCTAGAAGAGGTTTTCTCAAAATACGTGTTGTGTGTCTGCTCTCCTGTATAGTGGAGGATGAATATGGAGATGTGTAACTTCTTCAGTATCATGTTTCAGGCTGTATTTGCAAGAGTGAAACAAAGTGGTGGAACAAGGTAAAAGTAAAAGACACTTACTCTCTCAAGTATGTACAATTCTAGATGGATTTTTATGGTTTCCCAGTATGCTCAAGATGGGGAAGGACCTTTTTCTAGGTGCGTTCAGTGAAAGTTCATAATTTTTCCTGGGTTTGAGTGAAAGATGTTAGTCTCCTCATAAAATTAATTTCAATTTCGCTTGGTTTTCTTATCTTCCACCTAACGCAGATGATGAACTTCCTCCTCTGGCCTCTGTTCTGCTCCTCTTTTTTGCTAAACTGTGATTTCTTGTCTGTAACTTGTATCTGTCTGTATCTTATCTGTTTTCTTACATGATTCAGATATTGTACTTCATGTGTGTTTGACTTGTGTCTGTCAGTTTTCATTAATGCCCTAACAGTTAAAAGCCGTTAATGAAGGTAGGTGTTTTAGGCCATGCCATTTTGAAAATACAATAAACCCAAAGGAGTTTTCCAGATCAAATTTAGATAAACTTTAAAAACTTCCCTCTCTTGCTTTTAATCAACTCTTCTTAAATAACTATGATAGGACAAAACGATTTTGACATTTTAACAAGGTTGATGGTGGAGGAAGTGCTGAACTCTGAATTTTGGCTGGGAAACTGGCTGCCCTGTGTGCCTGCCTTTCTTCCTTAGCTTGGTGGGAGGAAATGCTTTTTTGATAGGAGTCAAAGCCTAAAATGCTCAGAACCCAATTTTATCACTCTCTCAGTTTAAATATTTCATGTGGTGATGGCTTTTGAATTGTGTTTTGGGGTCTGTATGTGAGGTGCATGGGGGTTACCCCTGTGATGTCTCACTGCACTGCATATGCTTACTGTAGAAGGCTACATGCAAGTAAAAGTAATGCCACCCTTACAGCAATGGGTGGTTATAGCTGTTCTTTCACCAAGTAAAATTTGAAAGTGGACAATAGGAAAAAATAGATAGTATGAGACAGTTCTTCACACACAATATGAAAGTTTCTCTTGCAGAAGGAGAGCAGATGCTGACTGTATTTAATGTATAGAGAGCCTGATAAAGGGGTCATGTATTAGTACATCTTGAGTTATGAACTTTGGAAAATTAATATTGCCATTACCAGCATTATTATGATCTCCTGTCTAGTAGAAGAGGGATCACAATGGTTCTTTCTTTACTTCTAACTTTGTATTGAAATTCACTGTCACTATCCTGGCACTTTTTTTTAAGTAGTGTCTGTGCTGTCTTATAGGCACAGAAATGAGCAATACAGAGGTGAGCTGCTTGAATCTTATGATCAAGTTGCAATCAGGATTTTGGAGGCTGTGGATAGGCTAGGATCCTATCTCTTGCTGGAGAACCAGGACCTGTCATGGGGATAGTCCACCCTGCGATGAAGTTTGTGGTGTGTGTTGATGGTGAGACTCCTTTCCAACCAATACCTGTGTATCTTCTATGCCTCCTTGTGTGGAAAGAGAGAAGCAGCTGGAATTGGTGGGAGCTGAGAGAGAACTTTGGTTCATTTCCACCAACTCTTCTCTTTCTTGCTTCAGGATACGGAGGCCAAGCTCGCTTCAGCTCCAGGAGATGGTCAGAGGATGGTGTTGCCAAATTGGCTATCACTTAGAATTTAAAGCCAGCCAGCACCAACCCCTGTGACACCTGAGGAGTTGCTAGAACACGCAGGGGGTTATTTTCTGCTAAATCTCTCTCTCTTAACAGAGATGAGATTGCCTTTGCACAATGAAAGGAGACAGGAGAGCGGGACTTGAGGCTAGTGTGAGTGCAGTTGTTGTACGGGCACTTTGACTTTTTGTGTCCAGTTCTCTGCAGTCTGGTTGCCACAAGTCATGTATCTGAAGTGTGTTGTGCACATAAATGAAGGGCAATTTCAGTGGAGAACCTGTAATAGTCTATATTTGTAGATCAAATTGTTAGCAGAGAAGTAAAATCTCAGTGGTGTTTGTTGCTTGCCTTGGAGAGAAGTCTTATCTCAGAAAATGTTTTATTGATGGTAATAATTTACTTTGGCTCTTTAGTCAATTAATGTATATGTATAGTATCTTATATAAGACCATTACCAAACTGAGAATAGCTCTTATTACAAACCACAGTTTGTCTCCTGTTTTACTTGCAAAAGACTTAATAACATATTTCAGCTTCAAAATACAAAGCAAAAGCTGACATGAAAAAAATAGCCTTTTTTTCCCTATTGTTAAGTTTCTGCATGAAAGCAAGATGTGAGTGAGTAGGTGTGTTGGAGGCAATTCCTCCAGCAGTCACACATTTGTTCCAAATATATACTGAAAAATACTGGGCACTCTGGGTTTTAAATAATTCCAGTCATAATTACCTTTGGGGAAGAATTTTTTTTAAAAAATCAAAGAAAGTTTTTGTTCAGAAAGTCTTATATCTCCACCATGTTGCCCCTGTGCAGGTCTGGTTGGAAGTTATTTATTGCATCTTTCTTACCAATCTTCAGAAATAATCTTGAGTATCTTTTAAATTGGAAGATGAATTACTGCTGTAATTTAAATGAGTGTTCCAAAAACTAAGTGTAAAAGAAGTCATTGGAACGTAGTTGGAGATATTTTTTATGCTGGCTAAATTTTCTGTAGTAACTCTTACTCAAAGCTAGGCAGTCATGCCATGACGGATCTGACTGGGACAGCAGAAGCTGCTTTTAATACCAGTTGTCTAAATTCTTTCTGGTCTTGTGCCCAAGGAATGTCTGATCCACATGTAAAGCAGTTGCCAAATGCTGCAGAGCTGAGCATCTTCATCTAGTTGGAATTGTTAGCTTGTGGCATCTGTTTCATGAGAGGACGAGACATCCTTGCATTGTTAGGTATCAGTGTCTGCTAGATAAGAAGGGTGAATATGTAATAACAAAAGTGTGGCTAATTGTCCAGTTCTCTGTGCTTGACCCCTGTATTTAATCTCTTGGATTAGCTGCTTTAATAAGACAAGTGACAGTTTTTGAGTGTGCTGTGATATATTGTAGGAAAAAGCTTATTTGAAACACTTGAAAAGTGTTACTGCTAAAACTGGAATGGAAACTTGTTATGGCTTGACTCCACAGAAGTCAGGGTAATGTAGTCTTGGGGCATGTGGCTTGATATGACTTTGGTAGAGTTAAACTTGGAAATCTCCTTATTCTGAGTGTCTCATTCTTTTGTATAAATCGCTTATACAGCAGGACTATTTTGGGGAGTAAATCTTTCAAGGTGTTTTTGTTACTTAAGATATAGAAATCTGTGTTTAGTGGGTTTTGGTCATCTTGGTAGAGGAGCACAGTAATTTAAAATTGAATGACTTTTGATTGTTTAGTTATGTTGCAGTTGTAACAATTGCTTACATGAGTGGCTTTATTTATTTAGCTATCCTAAATGCAGTATGTGCACTAGTTAAAAATTATTGCTTGTCCTTGTGTTGATTACTTTTTCCCTTTTTTTCTCTTTCTCCTTCTATTTTTGCCTATACTCTTCAGCTGTGTTATCACCATCACATGGTGTTCCCCTGCACGTGCTTCTCAAGTTCCCTCATGATCTTTCTCCTTTGCATATGCCTCACTATTACTTGGCTTCCCTGCCTGCTGGGGCATCTTGGCAAGCCATCTGGGCTTCCTTTATTCCTTGCTTCTCTGAGCATGTCTTGCCTGATGGTGGCTGTCAGCAAAGTCCAGACCCAGCAGTGCCATTGCCATCTGTGGTGACTTTTGCTTATCCTTGTATATTGATAGAGATCTGTTTCCTAAGCTTTTCCCTGCTGGGTTTCCAGGCTCTCTGCAGCGGTCTAGACACCATTGTGAAGAACAAGAATGTCTTTAACTGGGTTTTCATAAGCCAAGAGTGGCCCACAGACCAGAGTTTGGGAACAGTTTTGTTGTACCTTTTGACTGCAAGGAAGGCAAGATTCTCCTGTATATTTGGGAAAACTTAGTTTGGAGAGTTTGTGATGAATTTTATGAAGTCACACTTCAGTAGAAGTATCAGATTTTTGTTTCTGCCCTTGTCAAGTTTGTAATGTACTTCACTTGCAGACATAAACATTGCCTTTGGCAAGAAGGGCTCCTACTTTGCTTTGGTACTGGCAGGTACAAGCAATTTGATCCTTTTTTTTTTTTAAACCAAGAAAATTCTCTTAGTAGGCATGTTTGCCTTTCCATAATCCTACTAGTGTTTAGGCTGTACTGTTCATAGGGGACCTTTTTTGTAGGTGGGAATACTGTGGGTGTCAGCTTAAAACACTCCAGTGTACTCTCTCCGTGTTCTCCCAAGCAGCAAAGTCTGGAGGAGTGTGTGACTGTTCTTTGTGACATACTAATTTGCAGATTTCCCCCAGTGTAACTGTAGCAAGATGCTAACTTTTGTTGTATTCAGTGCTGTCTTACCATAGCAAAAGTGAAAAATCGAAATTTGTCTTAGCAAGTTTTTTTTCTGCAAGGAGTGAAGGCTACTCACCCCATACTTATTTATGTTTATATTTGATCATAGCCAAGATTTTTCTTAACAAAATTATGATGCAGAAGTAGCAATGTGAGCTGGTTAATGAAATATTTAAATAAAAAACTACTCCATTATTGATTTTAATAATAATATTGTCACTTGAATGGTAGAAGTTGTTACTTCTAAGATACTATCAGTGTCTTAAGTAAGCAATAAGTAATATTCTCTGGAATCCACAATGATATTAGGAGAAACTACTAAACAAGCAAGGTGTTGAAGGTATTGAAGAGGTCGAGATTCATAGTCAGAAGCCAATTCAGTCTTTTTTTATTGGCCTTGTAAGAAGATGGAAATTTTTTTACAGTAAGGGTGGTAAGGTACAGTAAGGCACTGGCACAGGCTGCCTGGAGAAGTTGTGGATGCCCCATCCCGGGAAATGTTCAAGGCCAAATTGGATGGGGCTCTGAGCGCCCTGGCTGGGTGGAAGGTGAAAGTGTCTCCGCCCATGGCAGGGGGTTGGATTAGATGGCCTTTAAAGGTCTCTTCCAGTTCAAACTATTATGGGGGCCTGCAATTCTATTCTGTGACCTAAAACCATTAAGAAAATAATGTAACTTCTAATATATGATAAAAAAAAGTTGTATTTTGTATATCTGGGGTGATTGACATGAAACTGCCTGAGCAGAATCACTTGGGAGGGTGGAATTTGATGTTTTTATTTTTTTAAAGCAAAAAGTGTTTTCAGATAAGAGGAAGCAGCTAAAAAAGCAGACTTCAAATGTGGATGTGGTGTTACTTCTTCAGCCAGTTAATGGCAGATACACGGTGACTTCAACTTTAGTCTTCAAGAACATCTTGTATTTGCAACCTGTTTGCTTCCTTTGTCATGTATCTTATTACCTTAATTTCTTGGCACTTTCCATCCTGGCAAGTAAGTCATAATTACATAATATTTTTGAAAGGTATGTTACTGAGGTAGGAAATGCTTGTATAAAGCAGATGTTTCTGAATACATATGTGTAAGTTCAGTTCCTCTGTATACATCTAACTATTCCTATTGAAAATAAAAAAACCCCAAAGCCTTTACTCTTTCCACATGTACATCACCAGATGTTTCCTAGTCACGTGTGTACTTTCTGTGACAGTTGGTCTTTTGTCTTCTGCATTTACATTACTTTCTTATTAGTTGTCCAGGCTTTCAGATAAGTTTAGTGGTCCTGCAAGTATTAGTGCTAGTCTGCTACAGTGTTTTTAGTCCTGTCTTTTTTCAGTTTCTCTTTCTTTTGAGTGGATAGCTGCCATTTGAAACAGTAGTCCTGCTGGATCCTGTTTGTGGGCACTGCTGCTTCTGGTCCTTTTCTGTACCCAGACAGTTTTGGTAGCTGAAATGTTGTAATTTTATTTATAATACTGTGTCATATAGGAACTCTCTTCTTATGGGGCAGTAGCTTGTTACGCTAAAATCAGAAAGATTATCATTGTCCTGGAGAAGTTTTTATACGTAACTTGCAGGGCAAAAGAGAGAACAGATGGATATTAGAGGTAATGTCAGACAGTACAAAAAGGAAAGTGATATAGCTGCAAATGGTTTCAATATGCCAAAAGAACCTGCTCATTACCTTACTGTTTTTTAATTCCTTGTCAGTTGGATGGTAGAGAAGAGTTTGAAGGAGACAATTAGAAAGAAAACAGTGAATGGGTGTGTGTGTTCCAGGGGACCTTCCAAACATGGTGAATGCTTTGGGTATGTTTCTAACCCTATTGTGCCAAGCAGGTGCTGGGCACCAGGGTACAGGGCTCTTAGGCTCACTAAGCCAGTGTTCTTATAATGTGAAATTTCCACAGAGTGTGTATATGCTGGCCTTTTCTTTAAAGCAAAAATTAGCTGGAGTTTACTTTCATTGTACGGATAAATATTGTCTGAATGCAGTGAAGGCAGTAGACCGTGAGCTTTTAGCTCCCTCTGGTGGCTTTACAGTACAGTTCAAACCTTTACTGTTGCACTTGTCTGTTCTGGACAGTTTTGAGAGCCAAAGTTTGTAATGTATTATTAAGTTATTGTGATTTAAAAAATTAATACAGGAATGTGATGTGCCATGTGCCTTTCCAAGGTGTCAAAGGTCGTCTGTAACTGGACTTCAGAGAAGTAGAAAAGTTAAAATAATATAAAGCAAGAGGTCTATTTTCTAGTTATTATAAGCATAAAGGAGGTATTTCCTGTAAAACTTTACTTCTCTGGTTGTTTTTTTAGTGGTGGCGTAGTTTGAAGCTGATATCCCTGGAAGTGCCCTAAAGTATTACAGAACAGTGAAAACAGATAGGATCTCTGTATGGCAAACTTAAATATGTGTTAATGCAGAATTAGTTTTGGATCAGGTAGCCCTGATTTGGTCCTCTTGCTCCAAGGATGTGAATATAAATGACCCCAGGCTTTCCAAAAGTTATGCTTTGTCACACCCAAAGGATTCGTTCTAACATGGCTATAATTAGTGAGGCTTCATGAGATTGCAGAGCTGTGAGTTGCAAGGTCAGTAGTGTTGACAGGGAAATGTCTCTCCACTCCTTTTCTCCCCATCGTTGCACTGGCTCTGGCACTTGTCTGGCTTTTTGATGCTTACTAGAGTAACAAATGCTCATTCCTCTTGCCCCTGGATTTCCCCTCTATCCTCTTTTTCTTTTGTGGACTAGTTGATAGACAGTATCTTGCGAAGAGGTAACAAGACCATGCAGGTGGGACCAAGAAAGGAGTAGGATCTCTCCTTTTGATAGCAGAAAGTTATTAAAATAAGTCACTTGTCTCAAGAAATTTGATTCTTAGCTCTCACGAAATATCGTTGGGCAGAGCTGTGTGTTCCTTGAGACTTAAAATTATTCCCAGGCACTGCACAGCAACAGAGGCTGTAGATTAAATGCACCTTGAATGATAACTGGTGCTGGAAAAAAAGCAGCCTATCCGCACCCAAATGTCCCATACTGTGCTGGTTTAGGCTTTTGTGTTGAGTTATGGTGAACCAGACTGGAGAACTCATCCAGATGGAAAAAAAATCTGCTTTTTTTGTTTTGTTTTGTTTCAGCTGATACAGATGAAAAAAAGCTGGGATGATTTTTGGTAATTACTTCTGCAGTCTGGTTCTCTGTGCATTTGCACAAATGCTTGCCCATACAGTGGGGGGAAAAAGCGGGGACTGCCTTTTTTTTGATTGCTTTGGTTTATTTGCCACAGCTCTGATTGAAGTGCTGTTGCTGTGTAGGTCATTCCTGAGTGTTTGATAACCTGTTCCAGATATTTTTCTGGCATTCTGTACAGCTGGTTCTATTGCAGTGAATGTAGCTAGAGTCCGTGCAGAGAACTGTCCTCCATACTGCAGGAAACATGGATGGTTAGGAACAGCTCCTGCTGCATGCAGGAGAGTTCCGGTTACATCACAGAAATGTCTGTTAAATCAGATTTCTTATGATTTATTTACTGGCAAGTATTTCACTTGGGTTAAAAACCTTGGTCTGTATGCTAAGGTCTTGGTGCTTTTATTCCCAAAGCAGTGGATATAAATCACAGCTGAAAGATAGGTGGCACACATGTTCTCCTCAAACTGCTAGGGACAGGGCTGGAATGTGGAGTTTGGAAGTTCAGCTGAAGTTCAATAACCTACACTGTCACCTTGATCCTGCTCTGCAGTTTGGATGTGATCTTTGGATGTGTGCACGTTCCTTTCTCAAAGGTGCATCAGTTTTGCTTACCCTGTTTGTGGTATCTATCCCCTGCAAGGATATCTTGTGCTGTGTGCATGTTCAGATAAATCCCAAATAGCAGAAGTCAGAGCATGTTTATTAGTGACAGAAGTGGAGAGCAGCGTGGTGCTGTGAGCTGCTGATACTTTCCACATGGCTGTTTTTGCCTTGCAGGGCGGGGGAGGGGGGCGCTGGGGTTGCTCCATGAGGTGAGGCTGCACTGCAGGCAGCTTCTCTGTGCTCTGTAGGCACCTCACAGGGGTCCAGGTTATTGCATGGTGTCATGCTTTACCTCTAGCTGATTTTCAGGTAAAAACCACCATGGAGGTGGCTTTCAATAGGAGAGCAACAGGTGTTACCTGAGCAACCAAGGTGTAATGGAGTGGGTATAAGCTGGGGTACCACCATAGCCATTCCCAAATGGGCTTACTTGTCTCTTCAATCATACCCAGTCCTCAGGATGTCAACTTTAACATTAAACACTAGAGGGTGGTATGTTACTGGTAATAATTTATTTTAGAACGTATCTGTAGTAATTTTTAAATCCCTTGAATTTATTATACAATTAAATATTTTAAAACAAATGTAGAACTAAAGAAAAAGTAGTGCTTTGCTTCCAGGACTGTGTGCGTGTGTAGCAGCATTTAGTGATGTGCAGTGGTATTTTTGGTCTGAGCAGAAAAAGGATTGGTTTGAATTTAGTTCTGACTTTTAACTTTCTTCAGAAACATCATTAGAAAACTATACTTAAATTATTCACTCTCTGCCTCATATCTTGATATTCACACCTATGTGAATGCGATGTGAATACACAGTGGTATATAAGAAGAGGCTATGCCTGAGAGCAAGCAGTTTTGCCAAGAGATACTTGGTTTCGGTGTTTAACAGGTCAAACATTTATAAGTTCGTGACATTGCTCTTACTATATTTTTACTATATTTTTGATCAGTGCTTGAATAACTTTTTTTTTTCCTATCAGGCACCACCTTCCATGGTCAATAATGAACAACGCCAGCATGCTGAGCACATATTCTTATCATTTAGAAAATCAAAATCACCATTTGCTGTTTGCAAACACATTTTGGGTAAGTTTCAATAAATGAAGTTAGGCGTGTACATTCTTTTATAACTGGAACTGTGCTCTTCTTTTGCAGCTGGGACTATGAACATCAGTTTTGATTTTGATTAGGGGTACTTTTTGATGGAGGGTGAAGCCTATTACTGTCATTTTCTGTTTTATTTCCGTCAGTTTCAAGGCTGTAAGATGTAACTTCATGTAGCTGAGTTCCTAAACTGATTTAATAGATTTCCTCTGCAACATGATTATTGTAATACTGTCTAATCTGTGCAGCTTGTAGTGTGGTTGCCAGTAGTGTGGTTGCTTGGCTTTGTGCTTCCCATTAAATCACCCAATGATGCGATTTTACACAGTTCTACCAGATTTTGTATTGGTGCTGAAATGAGAGTTTATTGCCAGTTGAACAACTTAGTTGCTGTTGACAGCCCAGCTGGAGGAAAATAGGAAAAAGCTAGAAAAGTTTCTGTTCAGCTGGTAGAAGCAAGGGAGTATTGATTTGAAATTTTGTGTGATTATATGTGTGGAGAAAATAAAGAGGCAGATATCACCCTTCATCAGAAATTTCTTGGGTTTTAATGGAAATACTATAAATGTGGTTGTGTAGCAAGTTTTAAAAAATAAATGTTTGTACAGGTGCTATAGAGACTTATTAGAGTTTGGCAGCTAAATCTGAAAATTACAGGAGCAGTAAGGAGCAGTAAGCAGTAAGATTGCTGCTCAGCACCATGGTACTGACCAGGTGTGAGTGCTGGGGACAGGTGAGGGGGAGTTTCAGTGAAAGCCGACTCTGAGGCCTGGTGGGGGAAACCTCAAAGTTTGCTCGAAAGAACACATGGCAAAACCACAAAAAGCAACTTTTCTTGTAAAGAATTTGCCAGAATAAACAGAGAAATATTAGAATTATGTTTAAAATATTATTTTCGTGCTTAATTCATTCCGCAGTATTTTTTTAGCAGTTATTTCTAAATTTACTGGGTTAGAGACTTACATTTAATGAATATTGTGACGTCAGTGTTGCAGGCCTACTCCTATGTTATACTGTGATATGTAGATCAGGATGTGCTTCCTTTCCTATACCCACTTCGCAACCAAAATTTTTCTCTACAAATGAGTTTCTTCTGGGTTTAGTATACTACAGTAGTACTCCATCTGGTTTGGAAGACTGCAGTCACACTTTTTGCTTGATGGGTCGGCAAAATTGATGCTTCTTGTTTTCACATTGATTTTTAGAGAAAACTAAGTGAGCGAAAACATCCTTAAGTAACTTTGTTTGCAGACTGTTTGGATCTAAGTGGTACATTCATCATCAATCAGAAATAAATAATGAAATTTCATGAAATCTTAAATGTGGCTGGTTGGAAGGAGTATGATGCTGATTTTAATACCTTTTGGATGTCTAGAAATATTACATCCTTAAACTGTTCATATGCTACCACCATTGAGAAGCCAGAGTGTTTCCACGTGGAGCGGGTTTCTTGTGGGAATGTAGGCAGTTATGATGCTGAGACCTGGAACTTAAGAGAGTTTTTCAAAACTTTGTGCTTCCTCAGTGTCTGTACAATCTGGACAGAAAGAACAGGTAGTTAAGATTTGAGAGTTGAGGAAGAAGAGGTGGGGATTGTGAAATCAGGAACCAGGGAAGGGAAACGAGATGTTCATGATGAAGAATAAAAGAGTTGAAGTGTACTGAAGGGATGTGTGCAGGTAAGGATGGGTTGGAACCAGAGGACTAAGTAGATGGCTTAAAAAGAAACTGAAAAAAATGGTCAAGAGAGGAACTGGAATGGAGGTAGAGAGAGAGATAACAAGGATGTTCATGTCATTCGTAGAAGGAAGAGTATGTGAATGACACAGGGAGAATAATGGAGAAAGTGAGCATATGGAAAAGGGGAACAGCCACTGCTATGCAGTTCTTTAGAAACCTGGAGTTGAACCCAGGAAGCACAAGGCCCTGTGTTCTGCTGTAAGCTTACAGCTGTTCAGTGCACTGGCAAAACTTGTCCTTCCTTTCTTTAGTAAGTTCCTGTGGGGGATCATGGTGCTCTGGCTAATTACAGGCTTATGCTTGGGGGCTGCAGGTCTGTGCTGTCAGCGATCGCAATTGTGCGGCTGTGGGACTTGGCGCAAAGGGGAAACTCTGTCCTATTTTAATTACATTCTCCTTTTTTTTTTGAGTGTGAGCTTTTTACCATTAGAAAAGCTGAAGACCCAAGGTAACAAGTGCCAGAATTAAAATTCCCATGCAGGAATAATTCAATTTGTTTTTATATGTGTTTGACATAGACATTAATCTTTTACTTAAGTGGTTACTTAGTTTTCCGAATTAAGCTAAGTAGATTTAAAGGTGGTTTATTTTGATTTAAGCATGTTCACTTGTGTGGGTTTAGATTTGGAGCCTGATTAAATTGCTTTAAAATATTTTAGCAAATTAGCTGCTATCTTGGATATAGAGCTTACACATAAAGGAAATTTATATTATAAACTTGTGTGTGTGTAATTGGGGGAAGAAAGTTTGTTTTGTAGTAATTTAAAGCCCTTCATCTCGTGATTGAGTTTTTTTTCAAACAAACCCAGTTTTTCTAGTCCTGGCAGGTCACCCACTATAGCTCAAACTCTGCTTCTTGTTTGGGAATTTTATTTCATCATTTCGTATTTTATGCTTTTGCCACCCTGTGGCTGCACCCTTTCTGAAAGTTCTTTCTGTATTTTCTACAGAGCTCAGAATGTTTTGAAACTGGCTTCTGAGATACTACCTGCTATTTCCAAGTTAAATTTTTTAAAAGCAAAGGAACAACAACAAAAATGTCTCTGTATCTTTCTATCATCATAGACATTACATTCATATTCTGGCATTTCTCTTTAAATTGTACTTTGTAGTCACCAAACTGTTACCTTTCTCCGTTACATAGTTTTATACTTTCCTTAGTACATCTATATACATAGTAATCCCGTGTTCAGATAATAATGGCAAATGATTCCTACATTGTGGTCAGAAATTATATTTTGATTAACTCAAAATAAATCTGGGAACTTGAACATGAGGTAGAACACTTTAAATACACCACAGTGTAAAATTTTTCTTGGATAATTGAACACAGATGTTACCTTTCAGTGTAAGTGGATTTGCTTCTTTTTATTACCCATAAAATACATACACTTTTGTGCTCTGTTGGTTTCGAAGGCAAGCACAGAATTTTCCAGCTTTGACATGCCTGTAAGATTAATTACTTTTACTAATTAATGTATTGGAACTAAATCTGTCATCTTGTTTATTTTATTCCCCTCGTTGTGGAAGCGTTCTTATTCCTTTGAACCAGCCTCCTAGTGCAGACAACTTGTCTCCTAGGTCATTGACTTGAATAATATTGGACAATTTGATAATTGGGTTATTGATTATTTCGCCCTCTTTTGAGTTGTAAATTCTTTATCTGTTTTCATAGCACCAATATTCTATTTAATAATAAATGATAGTAAATTCCATTAATTTTTTTTGTTGGAAACACACTCAAGCTGAATACACGTCTTCTAATATTCCAGTTGCCTTTGTTTTTTCCCACAGAAACTAGTAAAGTGGACTATGTCCTTTTTCAAGCTGCTACAGCGATAATGGAAGCAGTTGTAAGAGAATGGATTCTCTTGGAAAAAGCTAGCATTGAGTCACTGCGAACATTCCTTCTAACCTATGTCTTACAAAGGCCTAAGTAAGTATAGAAAACATACCTCAGAACATGTAAAATTCTGCATAAAGTCTGGGTTATCATTTTTGTTTCCCTGGGTAGCAGTGCAAGATCATTTTAAGAATAATTTGTTTTCTAGTATTAGCAGTTAATTTCTGTCAGCTTTCCCTTATGAATTCACACAAAATATTTGAAAAAGAAATGTGTTTAAAATTTTATTGAGCATCGATGTCCAGAATTATCTGCTAATATATTTGTCCAATGTTGTTTACAGCCTTCAAAAGTATGTTCGGGAGCAGATTTTATTAGCGGTAGCGGTGATAGTGAAACGGGGATCATTAGACAAATCAATCGACTGCAAAAGCATTTTTCATGAAGTCAGCCAGCTAATCAGCAGTGGTAACCCCACTGTGGTAAGTACTTAGTATTTTTTCTTCAGAAGTTAAGCAGTCTGTATCAGCATCTTAGGTTGTGTACTTAGTGGCTGTAAAATATTTTATACCTCTCTTATCCAATTAGTAATTAAGCTGATAGCTATTAAATCATTTACCAAGTTGGAGACTTTCTAATGTTTTGGGACTAGGAGTAGTATGTGTAGTTCTTTGGTATACAATGAGACCGTATTTTTAGGGAATGTTTTTCTGAACAGCTGCTTTAAGTGCCATAGTTGTGGGCTGGTGGTTTGTTTTGGGGGTTTTTTGGTGTGGGTTTTGTTTTTTATTTGTTTGTGTACTTTTTTCTCTGGTTTTCTTTAATCAAATAGTAAGATTTAAAACAGATTTTCCATTAGCTGGAAGGTTCTTTGCACACTCTGCACAGATGGAAGGGGAACAGTGCTGCACTCTGCTGCAGCTCAGCTGTTGTAACAGACTGTGAGCAGGAGGCATAGGCCTCTGCTGTTTTCTGGGAGACGAGTAGGTGGAGAGAAAGGGGTGTGAGGAAGTAAAACATGGAATGGAAATACAAAACTTACTCTTGATTTAATGTCATACTACTAGGGGTAAGTGTTACCTTCGATACTGAGCTCGAAGTGGAAACAAGGTGTCCAATATCTATCTATGCATTTAGTGAAATTCCGTTTGCTATGCCAGGGGATAAGTTTAGAATAGGTCATAATAGAGGCATGTAACTAGAGCTTAAAGAGAGGTGATTTTGTCTCCTACCAAGTGAAAATCAAAGAGTATATAGATTCCACGCTGAAACTTTAACTGAAGCTTTTCTCAAATGAAAACCTTGAGAGAACTGGCTCCTAACACTGCTGAGCGTTTAGAGCAGCAGTTGTACTACATAGATGTGAGTGGCAAATGTTTAACTCTGAAAATTCAGTCAAAGTGTTCTAGAAGTAACCCAGCTCATGTCATGGTCCTAAAAATAGTGTGTCACCTCTAAGCAACAAGTAATATCCCTCCAGGGTATGGAAATTTCATTTACTCTTGTAAACCTTAATTTCACAGTTATTTACCTTAAGGAAACTGTTTTAGCCTTTTGATTCTGCATAATTCAGATAGAAATGGTTATTCATTGGGAAGAACTGAGTTAATGCTTTTTTCCAGGAAGCATAGTCTGGTTATTGAAACGGAGTTACAGCTGAGGTTTTCAAGATTTATGCAGGACACTGTGTATGCTTATGTAGTTTTTAGGGTCTTTGCATAAAGATACAAAAGTAGCTTAAATAGAAACATGGGCTTTGAACTGAGTCATGCACGGTGCAGCTTGTGCAGTTGTATTCTGTGCATGCACTGTCCATAGACACACTGCACTGACCACAGCACACAGCAAGCTAAGACTGCCTGCTCCAAGCATATCATCCTGGGCGTGCTGCAAAGCAGAGTACTTTGCAGAGGAGCTCTGGCTGGGGGAAGGGGTACTCTTCTCCAAGTTCAGCTCACTGCCAAGTTGAGCTCAGTTTTTCATTTCCCTTTATTTAATTTCCCTCTCTTCACAAGCATGAATTTCTCCATAGTTTTTCCAAATTATTTGTGCTTAAGTTTTAAGAATGGTATTGAAAATGTCTAGCATATATAATGATGTTTTCTATTCTGGTGTGCTAATAAGACTTAATAGCAAAAAAAAAAAGACACATGATGCTGAAACATCTTTTCTGTACAGCACAGTATATGGTTGTCAGTCTTTGGTGAACAGGCTATAAGCACGTGCTCCCATGTATATATGAGGGTTTATATTATAAACCAGTTCTCATTCATGAAAATGTTCTTGTAATCTTCTGAGATTTGCTGCAAGAGAGACTCTGGTGCTGGCACCCAGGACTGGCATGTGCAGTAATAAAATGGTGTTTTAGCACAGTACCTGCCAAAACTGCGTTCTGAAGGGGGTCAGAGCATGCCTCTTGTATAAATATGTAACAACTTTGAAAGGTTGTATGAAATAATTCATACAATGAATTATTTATTATTTTAGTTATCTTTCCAGATATGGCTCGGTGGTTTTTTTTCTTTACTAGTGTCCCTGTAGCATTCAGCCATGCCTGTGGGGCAGTCTGAGACTCCAGTAGAGCAGTTGCCTTGCTGCTGTGGGGAGTCTCAGCTAAGGGTGCTTCAGGGTATGGTGTGAAGCCCACATCCTGAAGGGAGTGGTACTGCTTTCAAGATCCGAGATGTGCTGTCAGGACAGTGCCCTGCACTGTCACAGGTGTTTCTGGAGATTTGTTTATATTAGTTACTTGTAAATACAGGCCTCCATTCAAATCAGGGAAGAGGCTAGCATGTAGGTATTGAAAGAGATCAGCAGATGTTTTCCAGTCCTCTGTGCTTCCCTGTGGAAGGAATCATTCCACTTTTTTGACACGTCTTTCCTGTGGTGTGATACACACTCTTGCCTCCTTGTACACTCAAGTTGCAGAAGTCTGTCATACATTTGTGACTCCTAATTCTTTTTCCAGTCTCTTTGTCACTTTCTGTATCCTTCTCAGCCTTCTGCTCTGACCTTCCGCCCACCCATTTGTGTCATCCTGCCTCAGGTTCACTACACATGAAGTCAGCAGCAGGTCACTTCATATTTAAAAATGTTTAAAGCTCTCAAACAAGAGATATCAGCAACTCTTAGCCGCTGATAATTGGTTAGAGCATGGTACTAATGATGCCAAGGTTGTGGGTTCGATCTCTGTATGGGCCATTCACTTAAGAGCTGGACTCAATCCTTGTGAGTCCCTTCCAACTCAGAGTATTCTGAGGTAATGGCTTTCCACAACAGTTTTTAATTGAGAGAAAGCCCATTTTTAAAAAGCGAAGCATTCTGTTGTCTGCTTCTTGCTTACTTTTTCCTCCCTGTTGGCTGTCAAGCTTCTTGATCCATCTTTACCTTACAAGAATAATGTAGGTACTTAATCTTTCCATTCCCTGCAGCCCTCCACCCAGTTTCTGCCAGACATCTGTGCTAACTCTGTGGTCATTAGACAGTCCTGCTCCATTAAATCTTTGGGACTTTTCAGTAATATCTTGTCAGGATCAAGCTGGGGTTGATAGCTGGGGTAATAACGAGGACAGTGAATGTAGATGGTAGTGTCTGTTGTGTGTGTCCTTTTGCAGGATTTGATGTTCTTAATTCCTCAACTTCTCGAGTACTAGTTAAAAAGATCTTTATAGAGATGGATGTATTTTGAGGCTAGAACTTGTACGTAGTGGCAAACTGTCGTGTGAGCAAGACTGATGGATGAACTGTTGGGAATGAAAAAATAAGAAGGAGGTTGGAAGGAAGATAAGGAGAGGAATTGCGATGAGAGTAATAAAATGGCTTTAGTATTGAGTAATCTTTTAATAGTGGAACACAGTGTACGTGTTAGGGAAATAGCAGCACACTAAGGAGAGTTAATACTTCAGGGATGGGAAGGATGCATAGTTAGAGCTAGACTTAGAACCTGGAGTGGTGGCCTCTGCTGCTGATTCTCTGCCATTTGGTGCAATGGTCTGAATCTTACAGGAGAAACCTTTGTCTGGGAAGGGAAAGCAATCTTTTAGTCTGGCTGCCTACTTATTTATAACTGAGTTTAGGTAATAATCCTCTAGGAGGACACTGATTAGCTTTGGAGTTTGTAGTTTTGTTTTTCCTGGCTCCTCCTGTATTATTGATACAAGCCATCCCTCTGCTCATGAAGGAGAATCTGTAATCTCCCTCCAATAGCAATTTCAGGATCTCTTTTCGAAATCTTCATCTCTGGGGGACAGAGCTTCTGGCAGCAGACACAGTATCATGAACCAATCTTAAAATGCTAAATACATGTTTTCTATCACTGATTTCAAGATTTTGGAGAATTGCATGGGCCAAGTTCTTCTCAAGTATAAATGCTTTCAATTTCTTGGCCTTTTCTTCTTGTGTTAAAATATTCTGCTTTTGCACAGCTGAAGGATTTCATTTGTCTTTCATCCCTGCCAGAAGGACAGGAATCTTGGCAGCTAAGTGACTGACTCCCAGGAGGAGGATCTGGTCTGCATGTGAACACAATCAGATTTTGTTTAAAACCAGACCGAGATATGGATCACACCTCCGTTCCTTCCAGCATATGTGTAGGCAGATGCAGGGGAGTCCAGCTGCTATAGACTTGACATGGGACTGGGAAGCAACAGAAGCTGTGTTTAAGACTTACAGTGCATACAGTAGAATGTATTTAATATAAAGCTCCATATCTGAAGACTACAGTTTTTTTCATATATGGAAGAAGACTTGTCAAGACTGACTGGAAAAGCTATGGAATCCTAGCAGTTCCTTCTCTTGTAAAATTTGTAAAGCTGTTGTTCTGTTTCGCAGTGTTCCTAGCTGGGCTAGAGAGAAGATCCAGCTGCTTCAGATTACCTAAAGCTTCTGAGGGATATGCTTTGAATGGATTTCATGTGAGCGGTGGGAAATATTAATAAGCAAAACTCTAGGCATTCATCCTCATTGAGGTTAATCTATCCATTATAATAGCTGCCTGGGTAACTAGTTATATTTATTTAGCATTTACAGTTCTTGTTTCTGTTCTTTAAAGGGAATTTTACATCTGGAAACCTGTCTAGCTGTTACTGTTTCATGTGGTAGGGTAGGAGTTGGAGAGGCTCTCCTGACTTTCACATTTTGACAAAAACATATATATTATGCCGCTCCCAAGCTGTGTCTTCCGGTGCAATAAAATTATTACCTTGTTCTGTGAACCTCATTGCCCTTGAGACGTATCGAGTATAAAAAACAAGAGGGTGAACCAGGATATTTAAGCTGATAAGTGCTCTACAAAGGCCTAAGTTAGTGTGTTAAAGATTGGTTTGGGAATTTTAGGAATCCAGAAACTACTCCACATGTGAGGTTAAAATTCGGTAATAGAAATGTAAGAGAACTTTAAAACGTAAGTGGTTTTTTAGCAGTTGAATTAACCAGGGTGCTTTTGCAATTTTCAGATTTTTCTGAAAGGGATTGAAAGGGAGCTGGTTTTACCAGAGATGCAGTACAGCAAGTCTCCAGCTTAGTTGCTTAATAACTACTAGAAACTGATAACTCGCCAGTATTATTTACACTAAAGCCACAGTTTCAAAGACAGGGCTGGCTAGTGAGGAGATGTGTTCCGAGTGTTGAGATGTGCATCCCCTGTTCCATGTAAGGTGTGCCAAACCCTTTCTTTCCTCAATTTTGCCATCTCATGAGATTTGCACCTTTGGAGTCCCTCACCTGTAACCTCAGAGACTCACTGGGGAAGAAGAAATTATGCCTTTCCGTGTGTTACACAATGTATTTTTTTTATTACAGTGCTGACACACAAGTAAACAGGATTGAGGGGAAAAGCCTCTTTAAGACATTTGTTGACCGTAGTTGCTTGGTGTTTAGTCATTCTTCCTCTCAAAGGTACTGCCCTTCAGAATAAATGTGTTCAGTAATATACTGGATCTTTGTGTTAGTCTGTTTAGAAATGGCCCCTTCTCCCTCACAGCCTCTCATTTTTTTTCTTTGGGCAGATCTGCTGTGGAGCACAGCCGTGTAATGCAGCTCGTTTGACATAGCTGGCAGTATGGCAGGCAGAGGCAGGCAAGAAAGACCAGGAATGAGTACTGGGAAAAGTGGGGGAAGGGAGAACACCTGCCCACCAAACAGCACTTGTCAGGATGGTGTATATTTAAAGCTGGGTGCTGCTGATGGTGAGCTGCATGGCTAGTCTTACTATTCATTATTTTGAGTTTGATTGAAAGTCCTGTATTTGTTCATGCAGCTGTGGTAGGAGTGGGGATCCAACTGGTGCCATTCAGACAAGAACCTGGAGAAGGATATGTTACCTTTATAAATGGTTTTCAGGCCTTCAGCATCTTTTATGAGATTACTTCTTTTTTTTTTTCTCCTCCTGATTTCTGCTTCACAACTTTGCCTGTCTCCAGAGAAACAAAGAAAAGCATGTTTTGCACCCTATGCTCCAGCAAACTCTGCCTGGACCTCTTCCATTATTAGTAGAGGCCACTACTTCCCTTCTCTCTTTGTCCAAAGCCTGCATGCTTCACATGCCGCAAGATCATCTTCCTCTGGCCCATGATGATTCACAGGGGAATTGATTTTCTCTTTCTCAGCTCACCCCTGGGAGTTTCCCTTGGTTTGGCTGGTTCTCTTCAAGGAAGGAAAGCAAGGTCTTGCCTTTTGTGCTGCTGTAGCTCTGACATGTTAACCTGGTGCTGCTCATCTGTCTTTGCGCAGTGGCAGAAAGGGGAATAGAGGAAAGGAGTGCACTGCCCAGCCAGTCCCTTACTGCTGACAGCACAGAACTGCAGCTGTGGGTCCTATTCCTATCATCCTGTCCCTGCTCTACAGCTTTTTTCCACCAGTTGGCTCATTTGGGAAGGAACAAACAGATAAAAATCAGAGGGTTCTTCCTGGTGCTTGCTTACATTTCTTCAGAATATGTTCTGGTTTTCTTTGGTTGGAACCACTACTTCAGCTCCTGGGTCCCCCACCCACCTTGCAATACTCCCAAGTTGAGAAGTTGGAGTGGCCCCAGTTATTCTGCGTACATAAAGATAATTGCTTTTGGCTCTCTGGCCATCCTGTTAGCCTTTCAATTTGGAGTTGCAGCTTACATTCTGGAGATTTAGATACTCTGAAAATGTTAGCAAATACAGCTGTGCTTATTCAAGGAAGTTAGAGAAGAAAAGTATTACTGCCTTTATAAAGAAAGCCTTGCTTTAAACAACTTATTTGGTAAAATTGCTTTTGGTACATTCTCATTACAGAATTCTATCACCTGGGAGCAACACAGCAAATTCTGCTCCTGATACATTTGCTCTTTGATTCTTCTTGCTCTTGTACAAGTTAAATTTAGATAGTTTAGGGATATTATTAAATCTTCACATGGCTTCCCTTTGGTTTCAGTAACAGAGTTTACATTATACGTGTGGACACAAGAAGTCCTCCAAATACGTAGTCAGGCTGGTAGTGATCTAATGTAACAGGGTAGATGTTATGATTTGTTCTATTCAGGCAAGGCCTTCATTCTTATAAATATGCTTACTGCTTTTTCTGTAGGTATAAATGATACTTGCAGAAGGCACTGCGTGATAGTTCTGTAGGTTTTGTAGTAAAATGAATTCTTTAATCAAACTTCTGACAACCTAACTGCATCGCTGCTCTGAATTCAAAACAAGGAAACACTTTTGGTATTGGAGTTCATTCAGCTTTGTCTGTTGGCTTTATTACTGCAGAGCTGGTGTACCACATGTCCATTTTTTCCTAGGCTGTATTTGAACTCTTCTTCCTTTCAGATGCTTTGTAACCTAACTACCCTCAAATGAAGCACTTCATTTATTCCATGGGCAGCCCAGGCACAAGTGTGAAATCCCTTCAAACATTATGGCTTTAGTTTCTTTTATAGGGGACATTCCATTTGAAGGAATAAGTTGTATTTACCTTTTGCATCTGAGTTTTATGAATGATATATAAATGTTGTTTACTGTTAAAATGGCGTGTGGTCTTTCCGTAGTGTCTGTGTTTTATTAAAGTAATTTAAAAAGAAAACCACTAAAACGATGTTACTACTGGGTGTCTGATTGCCAAGTTAATCTCTTATCACAAGTCCCATTGATCTTCTGTTTGAGCAGCTGAGAGTCTATTTTATGTATAGCGATCTTTCATAAAGTTTATTCCTGGTAATAAAGCGAACTGGGGTGAGTGCCAAGCTATTCTCAGAGGCAATCCTCTCTCTCAACAAGAGAAGGATTTTATTTTGTTAGATGGGCTTGTTGTTTGGGCATGTACTTGTGGCAGAACTAGTGAAATTGCTAGCGAGTGAGTCAAACTAGGTTCAGAGGTGTACTCTTACTGGTATGAAGTTAATGGCATTGCTGCACAATAGACATTCAGATCTGGCTTTTAATATGATGCCCAGAGTCACGTGCATTTTCTACTTATTACAGCGTGGTATTACTAACTTGCATTGTTAATCTCTTCTGTGATGTGGCAAAAACCTTAAAAAAACCCTTTAAAAAAGAACCAAAAAAACCCCCACCACAAAACAAATGAACAAACAAACCAACCAACCAAAACCACACCAAAACCAACAACAAAAAACCAAAACAAAAACCACAAAAAACCCAAACCACTCCACCCTAGAATTTTATATGTGTTAGGTGCATTGAATTTTCTTACATGTAAGAGGAAGAAATTTTAGTTCACAGAGCACGCCAGTATTAGTTTCTCTGAAATAGTTGTTTCTCAGATTTTTTAAATCTTTCTTCAGATAGTATTTGTGTTGAGATACTTAATGTCTTCACACCAAATATACCTGTATATTAAAAAATGTAATTCAAAGTATTAGTAGTTAACCTTCAGTAAAGTTACTTTATGAAAATAGAATTTTATTTTTAGCAAAATTTACTCGAGCTTTATTCCAGAGTTTCTGAAGTATTACTGTGTATTCAGGAAAGTTTACTAGATGGCAGGGCAAATATTCTTTTAAGCTAATAATTTGTTAATAGTCATGAAAATAGCCATCTTACTGCTACGCACAACAGTCTGTATAAATTCCTATAGCCTAATGGCAGTTTTGGGAAGCAGTGGTGGTTTTGCAAGGCTCTGTGCAAGTAATTGACATTGCAAGGACAGATTACAGTCTTGATCTGTTCCTCTGCTCTTGTCTGAAAGCTAAACTCATGGGGGCTGGCACCTGCCTTCTAGGAAACCAGCCTCGAGACATCTCACCTCAGCCTCGAGCCATCTCACCTCAGCCTGTTGTTACAGTAAGTTTTGAATTACTGGTCAGTATCTTTTCTTTGGTCTTCTCCTGCCCTGGTGACCTGGATATACCGGAGTACTTAAAATTCCTTTTGGACGCGAGGGGTAAGCGAAGTGCAGATGGCAACAGAAGCGTATGGATGTGAAAATATTGCACATGAGGCCCTTGGGATGGTGAGAGAATGGGGCAGGCACCCCAGGTATTGAAATACCAAGTTAAGGAAGTTGATGGGATGCTGGGAATTCAGTAGGAGGGAGAAGAGCAGAGGGGTGCAGTGTGCCCTGGTGTTTGCTGTGAGCTAGAGTGCTGGACAAAATAAGGTGTATAAATCTAGTAATATTATTTTTCTCCTGTTGTGCTCAAAGCAGATACTGATGTCCCAAAACTATCTGAACTAGTTCTCACTGAAATCAGGGGGACAGGTCACTGCTCAAGCTGCTTTATTGGGCTCTTAGCAGATTCAGTCAGCCTACCTGTACCCATTGCTCTTTACACTTTAAAAGAAATGTCTTTACCATTAGTCATAAAATTTAACCTTCCTTTTAAATTTTTCCTTGAAATCAGGAGCAAAACACACAAAAAAATCTGTAACACACTTTTACCATGCAGTAACACATTACTCTCCAAAGAGAAAGGATAAATTACTATATACCTATAAACAAACTGGAGAAAAAGGAAGGAGCTATTGTGGCTAATATTAAGTATTTGTAATCACAGTGGGAACAAACTTTTTTTCCTATTGTTCCTGCCCATTTGAACTTGGTGATTTATTTTCCAGTAATTGGCAACCAACTGCAAATGATGGGTAGTCTCCATCGCTGCCCCGCTTGTCCTGTGGTGGTCTGGATGGTGGCTTGGTGGCAAGATCTTAGCATGATAAAGCAGAAGCAGTTTAGTTTTAGCCTGGTTGTTTGTACTGTTGGAGCCACTGATACCACTTGGTAATCAGGGTATGTTACAGAACATTAAGTGTACAGATTTGTAATTGCAGCTAGTGATGTCCTTACATCGTGGCTGCTTTGAGCTGAAAAATGTGAGTGAGTCAGTAATTTAAGCATCAAATAAAAACTTGTGTTTTAAATTGTTTAAAGAGTCTTGTGAGAAAACTTTGCATTATTTCTTTAAAAACATGTATTCTTATTTGAAGCGTTGTTCTAAAGTCAGACTTGAGGGGTTTTTTTAGTTGTTTTTTTTTTTTTTTTTTTTTTTTCCTGGTTTTTTTTTTTTTTTTTTTTTTTTTTTTACCCAGGTTAATTCTTTTCATATAGAACTTTTAATGTTGGATTTAAAACTCAATACTAGTCTATACTGGTTTTCTTTAAATATTAGATCAAATCTGTATTTCCTCTAACTAAAAAATATTTGTTGTTTGAATACCTCGCACAGAAATTTGAAAATAAAATACTGAAATGTTTGAGCTAATTAGAAATACTTCTAGTATAGAAGTGACAAAGTTGTACTTTTACTGGAGTAGTTTAAATTGTGATGCTGGTTTTCACTGGCTATATGCCTCTTTAGTCATACGTGTTTGACAGAGCTGACTGTAAATGAGAAATTGTCCGCTTGAAATAAATAATTTCTTTAAAATGTGGAAGCTTTTATTTAGCAACTGATCAGCAATACGCTGGTCTGCTGTACTTATACAGCTTTATTGCATAGTGGAAGAGAAAACCTGTGTATTATCACAAAGCCACTATATTTGATCTGTCTGGAACTTATTTAGCGAATAAGAATGTTAATTTAGTGTATACTGACTAAGATAACTAGTTGTCTGGGGGGGTCAAGGTACTGACTTCAGAGGCATTTCTGAACAAAGATGTTGCAGTTGGTGGGTGGATGGCACTGGTCTCAGCTGTTGTATGAGCTTGCATAAATAGTATCATCTCCACTTTAATCTTTCGGGTGTTCAGAGGTAGTGTGCATATTTCTGTTTAACCCCTGGACACTTGCTGGCATGCATGACCCTTTAGCAATTCCTATCCCTCTGTCCATCCCTGGCACCTTGGCTCCGAAAAGTCTGGGAGGATAGCCAGTAATTTCGGAGCTTTTTGTAAAGAACATCTCCTTAACAAAAAGTCTTTTCATTTCAGCAATATACACTTTCTATTCTGCTTGTTACGGTAGTGTACGGCACAAGTCTGAAGTACTACTTGCATCCCCACTGTGGAATACTTACTCCCCTTTGTGTGCAAGGATCAGTTAAAAGATACTAAAACTGGTGATGATGGTTTCTGGACTTTGGCATCAGGAAAAAAAGCTTTTTTATAATTCAAAAAACAGCAGTGAAGGCTGGAGCCATGTGTTTCATACAGAAAGTTGGCTTTTAAGTTGTGTTTTAGATAAGCATTTCATGTACCTTATCTTAAATTTTGAGAATGAAGAAGAAACTTAAACCGTCAGTCTTCATGAATCTGTCTCTCTAAAATTAACATGCCTTTTTCTCACCAATTTTTATGTCACTTCAGAGACAATTTTAATAGAGTAGTTTTAAGGGTTATTTCTGAGGCTTGTGAGTGTGGTGCTTTGGAGGGAGATATCCAAGACCTTTCAAGCATTACAGCTTTCTGTGGATTCCTCTCCTAATTTTTTTGATGGGGAGAGAGGGAAAAGATGTACTAGTGTTTTTGCAGGTGTTGTTTTTGACAAACTTGTATCACTTTTGGTGCTATGAAGTTAATCATGATCAAATACCAACATGGTAAGTGTAGCAAATGCAAAGAAGGGCCAAAGCAAACTTCAGAGTGACCTGAACTATTAGATAAGTATAAATAAGTGGAACGTGAATCTTCCCTGAAACTAATAACTGTAAAGGCCTGTGCACAGGGAGAGAAGGTAAATGGCAAGGCTGGGAAATGGTTTGCAATAAGTTGGTTTCCGTTTTTAGTGATGATCACGCAGGTACCAGCTTTTATATTGCTCAAATACTCAAATTTCTTTTTTAAGGATGGAGCCCTGATGATTCCAGAAATGGTTCATCCAAGGATCTATTTTCCTGAAAGTTTGACTTGTTCTAGTTTGTATTAGAAGGAACTAAAGTAATAGTTGTACTAAAATGCTAATAGAAAAATGAAGGACACTGTAGGTGCTATTGCATTTCTGGACGTCTTTTAGTTATATTATTCCGCCTTATTTTTTTTATAGCAAACTTTGGCCTGTTCCATTCTAACGGCGTTGTTGAGCGAGTTCTCAAGTTCAAGTAAAACCAGCAACATTGGACTAAGCATGGAGTTCCATGGTAACTGTAAACGTATATTTCAGGTAAACTAGTCCTGTATTGATATGTGCTACCTCTCTTTCTAGAATATAAACATTGAGAAGCAGAAATACGTTGTTGTGGCAGGTGCAGTCAGGTACACCGTGTGCCTAAAATCATATAATAGGCCAAATACTGCAAATAATGCAGGTACTGGCTACTTCAGGAAAATTGATAATGTATTTTTTAAAAACTTGTATCAAAAAGTTGCAACCCCTTTGTCCTCATTTTATGAATGTAGAGCTACAGATCTTTATGCCGTTGGACTCTTTAATTCCTTGGCTACCAATTGCAAACAGAACGAATACTCTGGAACAATGATAGTCTTAAATATAGATTTGGTTTAAAGCCAAGGAGAGCTATGTATGTATTTAAAAATATTATTGCAGATGGTGTAGTCTGGTTGTCTCAGATGTATTGTTTGGCCAGTCAGAAATGTTTTTGTGAAGGCATTGCTTTAAACTGACTGTTGTGGAACAACTTACCAACTTTTTTTCATGCCAAAGACCAACTCTTTTCTCCACCACTTATTAAAAACATATTGGTTTTTTATCTTTTAACGACTAGTATTTATGTGAGGATTTTTTTCATAGTCTTTGCAAATGTAATCAATTAATTTTGACAAAAGGGGGGTTCTCACAATTTCAGAGTGCTTTCTGTATTTTAATGAAAAATAGGGTGAAACTGGAAATTTTTTTTCTCTTTGGAAAAGTATTTCTTGTTGATCAAATTTCATTAATGACTGAGATACTGAATGTATTGTGTTCGTCCTGACTGTAGGAGGACGATCTGCGGCAAATCTTCATGCTCACAGTAGAGGTACTTCAGGAATTCAGCAGACGTGAAAACCTCAATGCTCAGATGTCTTCAGTATTTCAGCGTTATCTTGCACTAGCCAATCAGGTCTTAAGCTGGAACTTCCTTCCTCCAAATTATATCCTTTTCGTGTCAGGTCCTTTGTTTCCCTTGACTTGGGTCACTTCTTGGGTGAGGAGTAAAGTCTTTCAAAGGAGAGTAAAACATAAAACTTATAACCTTTAAGTTTATTCCTTGATTTATATTTTCTTCCATTAGTGCTTTTTGTCTCCACCATGCTGACTAAGAGTGCTTACATACGGAAAATGCTGTTGGTCTTCATTAAAGTTTAAAAGTGTTTTACATAAAAGAGAGAACAAACAGAGCACCCCCATTTTACAGGTTGATGGTCTGTCTGGTTGGTGCAGGGAACAGGAAATGTGTAATATGCTACTTCAGTGTAGAATCATATGGTGTAGAGTCTAAGCCTTTTTCAATTTTTGTGCAGAGGTCTGATCTGTCCTACTTCTCTCCCTCAGAGAAGAGGTAGGGACACACAAATGCCCCGTCATGTAGGAATATGCATGTTCAACCAACTCCCCATAAAAGAACATGGTATATACTAGAACATGGAATAGAGTCTCTTCAGCCTGAAAAAAAGTATTTGGTAGGAGAGGAAAAATGTCAACTTCATTTTACACAGGTGCCATTGCTTCCAATTTGATATTTTTGTGATATCTGCTGGTCATTAGTCGAGAGAAAGGTGGAGTGGAAAGTAGAGGAGGAAATGGGAATCAGAAAGAGAAAGGGCCTTAGTGAAGGAGAGAAGAAAAAAAGATATAAAGATGTTCAGTGCCAAAGATGGGCTAGACAAATATTGTAGAAATACTTAATCACACTCTGTATTTAATAGAGGTTTTAGACAGCATGTGTAGGTAATCATTATAGTACCTGTTTTAATAGCCAGACTGCCTTTAAGAAGCTCAGCAAACTTTCCAAGAGCCAAATTTTTAAACTGATTTATAAATTTTTTTCCTAAAACTTTTGAAATTGCTACCAAGTTATACATACTGCAGGAATCTTGATGTTCCTCTCAAATTCGCTGTGAAGGATTTTATTTGCTTTCCTGGTGTGACAGTCAGAAGGTGATATCTGTGTATTTTTGTTTTCTTTTAGTCTGTTCATTATGCAGCAGGCAGCAAAAGTAAATTTATTTGAAACTGGATATTTGAAATTTGGATATTCCTTGGTTCACATCTATAAAGCAGAATGCCAGTTATATTGGCTTTAAGAAACGTTCTATGGATTAAAAGTAAATATCCCACTTCTATTTGTCCCTGAAGTGATTTGGCGGAGGTTCAGAGAGGAATTTAGCGCATGTGCCTATAAGATGGAGACTGTAGTCAAATCATTGCACCTTATAAAAGTCTTTGGAAGTGGATTTGCGATGTGAAATAGAAAGGAAATGGTCTTGTATTGTGCAGTGGTGGTTCCCTCTGGATTTTAGTCTGGCTCTGCACAAACCTCTGATGTAGTCCTAAACAAAAAATCATAGAATGTTAAGGGGTTGGAAGGCACCTTAAAGATCATCCATTTCCAGCCCCCCTGCCATGGGCAGGGACACCTTCCACTAGATTAGGCTGCTCAGAGCCCCATCCAACCTGGCCTTGAACACTTCCAGGGTTGGGGCATCCACAACTTCACTGGGCAGCCTGTTTCAGTGCCTCACCATCCTCACAGTAAGGAATTTCTTCCTACTATCTAATCTGAATTTCCTCTCAGTTTGTGCCCATTACTCCTTGTCCTATCACTGCAGTTCCTGACAAAGAATCCCTCTCCAGCTTCCCTGTATGCCCCCTTCAGACACTGGAAGGTTGCCATGAGCTCTCCACACAACCTTCTCTTCTGCAGGCTCAACAGCCTCAACTTTCTCGACCTGTCTTTGTAGGGCAGGTGCTCCAGCCCTCTTACCAACTACGTGGCCTCCTCTGGACTTACTCCAACAGTTCCATGTCCTTCTTACGTTGGGGACACCAGGACTGTAGTCAGTACTCCAGCTGAGGTGTCACAAGAGCAGAGCAGAGGGAGAAATCACCTCCTTCAGCCTTTTGGTGCAGCCCAGGATGCAGTTGTCTTTCCGGGCTGTAAGTGCACATTGTTGGCTCATGTTGAGTTTTTCATCAACCATCACCCTTAAGTCCTTCTCTGCAGTGCTGCTCTTAATCACTTCTAAACTGTAAGTGTGTCTGGGATCTTGGAATAGTTTGAAAGTGAAGGCTGTAATTCTTCATGAGCTCTTTGTCCTAGGCTTTGCACTGGTGGAGCCGGATAGATAGATACATGCAACATGTGGAGTCTTGGAATTCCAGTTTTCCTTTATACATCTATATAATATGAAGTGATTTAGGTGCTAGTAAATAAATGTTACTAGAAATAGCAAAGTAAGCCATACTACTGCTTAAGGTTAGTCATACTTTCTTCTATTTGGCCTACTTTAGATACTACAGCTCTTAAATAAGTTCTGGCCATTTCTGGAGGTCGGAGGGGCCCAAGTGCTCTTAATGGATCAATTTCAAATATTTTTGTAATTTCTGATCCACCTGATACCATCTTTTTGTTTTCTACTGTTGAATATTTCATTTTGCTGTAAGAATTACAGCATCAGCTTGCATCTTCTTTCTTTATGTATCAACCTGTTTTCACAGAAGTTGGAACATCTTCAGTCATCCTTGAGAAAAGTTGGTCTTAGCTGCCAAAGATTCAGTAACTATTGGGGTTTACAGTGCCATGTTGATTGTATTGTGGATTGTATAAATCTCTTTTCCTCAAGATGACCTGTTTAACTGTTGATTGTTAGCTCATGGGCAGTGCAACTTAGCTTGGCTGTAGTTTCTAAATAGATAGCACATTACATAAGAATGTAAGAATTGCTGTGTTGATTGATCGGTTAGAGTCCTTTTGGTGTCCTCTTTCCACATCTTGACAGTACATATGCTGAAGCAATGGGCATAAATTTAATACTTGAAGCATGGAGTAAAATGATCCATTGTATTCTCAGATCTATCTTTTTTCCTTCAGTTGGTATTTCCCCTGGCAAGATAGTATTGATTCTCAGTATTCCCTGCAGGATCACAGTAATCTGCAGTATATTTATGTAATCTTTAGCAAGCTTCTTGTATCTCCAAAAAGGGTAAGTAGCATAAACGTGCATTAACTGTATGGTAACTATTGTAAAGTGGCACGCTGTGACTATTGCAAAGTGGCATGTTCAAATCTCCAAGTTGTTAGAATTGGATCAAAACATACCACTTCTCAAGAGTTCTGTGCTGTTATAGGACAACTTGCTAAGTGCTGCATTGTTAAATGCAGTCTTGGACAGTGTTGCCACCAACTGTAAGAAAAGTTGTAGTGAGTCTGCATTGTCTATTGCTACCACGAAAGATGCATTCTGGAATACCCACCTCATTGCAGCAACAAAAGAAGAAACTCTGGCACCTACCTAATTTCAAATTGGAACTCAGTATTTTTAAATTATCTTGGGATGTAGTGCCTGCAATAGGAAGGACACAGCACAGTGACCTAGGAGGCCTCCCTTCAGTCATGTGCAGTTTCTCCCATTTCATTTTCCAACAATCATCTATTGTTATTTTTATCTGCCACCTTGAGATATTAGTTTACCTGGTGTTTGTGGATGCTTCAGAGATAGTATCTTGTGGCATGTTGGCTTCCGTACAGTTTCTTTTTTCAGTGCTGTTACAGTATTGTTAAATGTTATTTACTTGGATGGAACTAGTTTTAACTGCATCTTTTCTTAAACGAATGTTTCAACTAATTAAGGAAGTACAATTGATCAGTACTAAAAAGTACAGCCCTCTCCTTTACAAAAGTTCCTTCAAGAATCTGACTTTTAGTACATTATGAGTACCCAAAGTCTCCAATTAAGAAGCTGCATGTTGTTGGCCTTTAATGCACCTTGGCATGGACATATACATCCTGTGAAGTCAGGATGTAATTATAATTTCTGTCATTTTACTTCCAGAGATATTTCTCTTGTCTTGGCTTTGGAATTTTTCTGTTCCTGGTAGCCATATTCTAGTGGACTTTGGCTGAATGTCCTCAAATGTTAAAGGTCTTTAACAGCACATAAGAATTGTGTCCAGCTGTCTCCCATCTACAGAAAGATGTCTATTATCTGTCATTAGGAGCTGTCATAGAAGTACTTATCCCTATTCTTCAATGTATGGATTACAGTACATGAATAAAGAGATACTTGAGCTTTAGTTCTTGTTTTGGATTTAGTGCGTGTACTTGTTCAGAGACAAGCTGGCAAATTTTCAACTGAATGTAGAATAGGGGATTTAAAATGCAGGTTAAGTAAACCTAGTGGTTTGCACTCTACTAATACACATCGTTGCTGTTCCATTGGAATTGTTGGTGCCATGGCAGTTGTATGAGCTGACTGAAGTTTTTGTCTGATCTGAACATTTTTGTGTTCCTTGGGCATGCAGTTAAAGGAAGAAAGCTCTTCATATCTCTGTTTTGAAAATGTCTTTTAAACCTCAAGCCAGAATGAGACATCTGTCTGGGAGATTCTGTGAACCATATAGTTCTGCAGGCTTGTAAGATTTGAACTCGGTCCAGCCCGGATTGGTAGCATCTGTTGTGCATAATGGAAGTGCATGAAAACCACACAGAGCATTCAAGGTTGGTTTTGAGGAATGATTCAAGTTGGCATTGCTGCTGAAAAAGCATCCTGCCTTATCATCTCCCATGAGCATGATGCTGAGCAGGGAACCACCTGGCTGAAAATGTGATGGGGTTTTTTAGCAGGTTGTGGCCCCTGGTTTGATATGCTGCACAACTACAGAAATGATTCTACCTGTACCAAGGAGTGACAACACATATTTCTTCAGCAGCATGACTGCTTTCCATTGGCCTAGTGTTTGTTAGCAGCCTGGAATTATTCTGAATTTACTGCAGCAGGCAGTTCTTATCTGAAAAATGAAGCAGTGGGGCACTATCCTGTCTATTGTTTGGGATGTAGAACAAAATTCAGTGTAACTGAAATAGCTGTATTTAAGAGACCTGCATTTTGCTTTTATCAAACTTTTATCACCTACCACTTCTAGGTGAAAACTGACCTGACTTTGAAATCCCTGATGTTTAGACATTATTTCTAGGGCACTATGTGTTTTCTTGTCAATCCTTTCTAGCAACTTTTTAAGACAACATTGGGCAAACCCAAGAAGATTGGCAAATCCTCTGAATTCTGTCATAATTGCACTAAACATATTTGTATTGGTGTTGAACTTTTTAACAATTAGTCTTTTATCATTTCGGTTTTCCTGAATGAATTCTGTAATCAGTTTGCAATGTAGGAACGTCTTAAAAGCATTAGTATCAGAAGATGAAAAGAGACCAGGAATGACCCTTTTTATGAAGGGGAGCTGATATTCTGCTCTCTTGCCCCAGTGGTTTTACATTTCCAGTTCTGCAGCGATGGTCACAACACCCTGGATGGCAGCTGGTGTGTGGTGGAAAGATGTGACTCTTAAGCCACATCTGTGTGGCAGCCACTTGTGCATGGGTGCTCTAAGTGCAAGTTAGGCTGGAAGTGATCAGCTTGCGTACCGTAAGCTGCATAACCGTAGCAGCAGAATGTACCAAGAACTGCAGAATCCACATGGGTGGTCATGAGCCTTGGAACTGCCATGGCTCTGGAATCAGCAGGGTTTAAAATTAGCTCAGGTATTCCTACACTTCCTACTCCTGTTCCTGCAATCCGAGTCCAGTGTCTCCAACACAAAGTATTGTTTCATTCTTGTGACTGTTAAGAATACTTGTGTTTAATAACATTTAAGCATATGCTCCTTGCCCTGGTCACTGGATGTATTTGCTGAGTGTAAGGTATGGAAAGGCCTGTGAAGGATTTCTCCATAGGGGGCAGCAATCCTCTGCAGCATTTTTAGGCAGGTGCTCATTAGGCCCATCCTATGTGCTTGGCTCACTAGCTAGGAAGCCAGAGGAGGCCTTAAAAATCCAGATAAAATCAGTATTTAACATATCGCTGGAGGGCAGGTAACTTTCTAATGCAGTTTTTTATTTTTAAAATGCAAGTCTATGACTGGCACTAAGTTGTCCAGAAATATTTCAAACAACAAAAGTAAAGTGAATAAAATAACTTTTAAGAAAGATATTCAGACCTTAACTCCAGGAGTTTTTCCTCCATTTCTGAGATTTTTTTTTTTTAAACTTCTGTGCACAAACTTACAAATGAGATTCTAGTAGAAGAAATCTCAGCTTTGATTTTTGAGTTCCAAAGTTCCTTCTTTGTGGATATGAAATATTTTGATATTCATCTTCGCCTATCAGTCCCTTCCTGGGACAGGGGCTATGAGTGAGAGGAAAACTACACATTTGTTGGTCTTTTATTTTCATTATTTTAGTATGATCGTCCAAGAAGCACATAAAACCTCAAACGTTTTTTTCTAAATCAATTTTAAAAATAAAAATTTATAACGTAGAAAAAACTACTCTTATTTCTCCAGCTCATGAAACAAAACCAAGCATAGAGCTAACGTCTACATGCATAAATTGAGTCAAAGATAAAAGAAAATATCTTTTAACATTACGGTCTTCTCCTCTTCCTCTCTAGGCATTAATAGCCAGCATATGAGCCTTATCATACGTGAAGGCATCTAATTATGTTCTTATGCATTTTAATAGAGTTCGGTTCACATCACTGAATAATCTGATTCATGCAGAAGATTCCAGTCTCTGAAGGAATCAGTGTCCTAAGTCTTGCAAAATGGGTGAAACGGGACATGCTTCTGGTAGCTGTTTGTTAGCCTGGATTTCCATATCATTCAAAGTGAATTGTATTAAGAGTTAATCATTCCTCAGTAGACCTGGGAATGTTAGAAACATTTGTATTATTACCAGAAGTGGTTTACAACTGTTTTTCATTTTAGAAACAAAAAAAGCCCCAAACTCTCCAGGATGTCAAAGCAGACTAATATATGCTTATCATTAATCTATGTTGTAAAGTCTAAATCATAAGCTTGAGTGCTTAGAAAAAAAATGTTGTGCTTGTTCTGTACTTTTTTTTTCTTTATGAGTCTTGAGAAATAAGTTAATTTTGGATGATGAAGAGTGCATTTGTCCCGCGTACACCCATGTACAAGGTAATTTAGTGCAATTTTTTTCAGTTTTGGCATGACTAGACTGCTGTTACTAAGACCAAACCATAGCACAACATAAGCTGGGATACTTCGTGGCAGTAAGCATCTCCACAGCCAGTTTCTGCTAATGTTTGCGTACATTTAGTACACGACGGAAAATGGGTGCAGATCTCCATGATAGGTGGAGTCAAAATTTGTAATGTTAAATGAACAGATATTTTACCCACAAATCTCCTATTGTCAGATATGTCATCAGTCCATTAGCATGAGAAACAGGACTAAAAATAACAGGATAGATAGGGCTGCTAATAGTGAGTCTTGTTAAAATAATGACAGCAAACTAGCGCTTCTTTCATTCCATATGAAAAGCATTTTGTAGCTGGTCCCCTTGTAGATTCAACCTAGCAAAGAGTAAATTCATTTTCAGAGACTGATAATGTGTTTATGATTGTCTTCTGATAGTATGTCCAAGCCAATAGCTTATTGGAGAGTCATAGCAAAGGACATTCTTGTAAGTAAACAGTTTTAAAATACTATTTTGACTAAAACATTCTAAGTGGAAAGTAAAAAAGGCATAACTTAATTTGTCGATAAAATTAGTTTTCATTTAGAATATTACTCCTGATAAAGGATGCTTGCATGTGATAATTTCGTGCACTTTCTTTTGTTTTTAGTGGGTAGAACAAAAGCATATTTGATCAATTAAATTACATCAGTATTTCAGATGGAACTAAAGCAAAAAATTCTGTGACTTAGTTTTTCCCCATCTGAAATAATCTGGTATAGTTCAACATACATTGATAATTCTGAAAATTGTGCAACTGGTTTTATTTTGCACTAATGTGAAAACCCCTGATTGTTCTTAGACAGCATAAGGTGCTGACAACCATCCTGGATGCATACCACCAGTGAAGGTCCACTTGGTACTGTACTGTGGAAAAAGTCCCTTTTTTGGGATGTGGTTTTACACAGTGTCATTAGGAATTTTGTTTTGTGGCAGAACTCAGAAGAGTTATAAATAGAGTATAAATATACTGAAATTGTGCATCCTGCTCTGTGACACAATTTTTCATATTAAACTACATGCTTGCTTTAAATATTGTTCCCTTAAACAAAACCCATCAACAGTTAAGGGGTCTACTGTTTTGAACGATACCATTGTAAAATTTATTGCATTCTAGACATCGAAATAGTTTCTTACACACTTTTTTTATTGTACTGGATTACTTACAGTGTGAAAGGTAATGCCGTTCATTACCAGTAAGTAAATTACGTGCAGCTGAACACGCTATTACTTACTCTGACGGTTGGGCTAGAAAGGGATCAAAGAGGCTAATGTAGGGTTTAAGAAAGACAAATGAAACATTAGTAAAACTGCTTTAACTTAGCAGCTATTACTTGAAATGGGTGGTGTCACCAAGGGAAGTACTTCCAAAAATTTTTGATAAAAACTGTTGTGTGATCAGACTGACAAAGAATTGAACTTGTTTGTTTAAATGTTTTTGCTCATGTCTCTGTTTTTTCTGTACTAGAACATTTGCAGAATTTTGTAAATCAAGTTATGCCAAAATACATGGTGAGAGCTGAAATGAATGTAGCAAAATCATGTCTCTACAGCATGCACATTTCTCATGGACATCTCTTACAAACATGTTTAATACGGCGATGCCTTGTGCTGACTTGTGCTTTTGTTCTTCTCAGTGTGATTAGAAAATGTAGATTAATGCAGGGCTAACGTATCTGCATTCTGTGACACATATCTGGCTATTTAGAAAATTAAGATATAGATTTCAATGAGCTATCTTTAGCTATGGTAAGGCCTTTTTAAAAGCTGCCAGGAAAATTTTTTAGAAAATGATTTCCTATTTTGCATAAATTTTAACACCTGTTAATTGCGGTTGCTTTTTTCCCTTCTCGCTGGGTCACATTAGACACCCTGGTTATCAAAGTGATCGTATCGCTATGGTATGTCTCATAATTATGATCAAACTGTTATCTAACATTCCTGGAGCATTCTTTTTTTCAATACTTAATACCTTTTATTCCTTGGCCTCATGCATGAATTATGCTGTGTATGTGAAGAGGCTTAAAGTTTGTTTCCATTACATTCTTTCTGAATGGATCCTGTTGTATCTAGGATTTTTTTAAAGCCAAGTAGGAATGTTATTGTTGACCTTGACACCAGATAACTGGGCAGACATTATATAGCTATGTTTGAATCCTCACAAAATGTGATGCTAAAGCCAACAGAATCCTGGCGCGAGACCCTCCTGGACAGCAGAGTTATGGAGCTTTTCTTTACAGTAAGTTTCTTTCTTCAACTTTCGTAGTCCAGACCACAGGGAAAGCAGCTCCTTCCTGTTCTAAAACTGTATTGTTGGACTCTTCCTTTTGCATCAGGTAGGACTGATTCTGTTCACTTCAGCTTGCTTATCAAAGCGGACAGAAGTATTGTCTTTTTCATAGGGTACTGAATATGTATTTTGCCTATTAATTGCTTTAAATTGATGACCACTAGCAACAGAAAAAGGTTTATAGTTATCTAAACTTATATGTTTAATACTTCTGGGCATGTACTCATCAGACAAAACCAAGCACGATGAGCAGTAGAAGAGTAGTGAATCTTTCAGATAAGGTGTAACGGCTCTCAGAAAAGATCAAATGAGCAGTATGTGTTCGCTGATATTAAAGCATTTGCTCAACAGAACAGCTGAAAATAAGTAATGTAGTTGTAGTTTTCTAGCCAATTTCAGCATACAGAATTCTGCATCACTTTCCTCTGCACGAAGTAAATCCATGCAAGTTAGAGTAAGTAAGGAGGGTTGTGGTAGAGGTAGTGTTGTGAGAGTGTAATTCTCAATTTCTGTGACTTAAAAGCCCCACAATATTAAAAATGGATAGAACTTGTCTTGTTTTATTTTTACAACTGTTGGGAGAAGTTTGTAGTCATTGCTCAGCTATGGATTTACTGCAGCAGCAACATATATTGGCTTAAAAATTCATTTGCTATGCAATTTGACTTAGGTTACATCTCTTGGGATCTGAGAATTCAGCATTCTCAGGTTTTTTTTCATTTTGCAAAGCAGAGAAATGTGTTCAAAACTTGGACAAAGTTGTTATAAGACAACGTAGATGTAACTCTCCAGTGCTGCTTGACAGCATGTGTTTGGATATATGTCCTTACTTGATAGGACTTTTGATAAATTTAAATTTTTATTTTTATTTTTTTTTACTGCAAGTTTATCCAGCAGTTTTGAAAAGGTGAAAAAATCACTGGCAGAACTCTCAGCAGCTACACACAATCTGAACAGCTGTCTGGACTATCCAGACAGTTGCTACTGTCAGCTGTGAACCTCCACATGCAAATAACTTTTTGGCTTACATGTTAACCCTTCTTCGTTTAATAGTATGAACTTGTTAGAGTTGCATATCTGTTTCCTTGATTGGTTTACAATTACTTATTTGTGATAAGAAAAATATTTTTAATAATATGCAGATTTGTTTTAATACGTGTACATTTTACTTAATAGTAACCAAGACTCGCCTGTGTTTTATTATTTTTGAATGAACGCTAGCCAGGATAGTATGCTGTCAGTTCTGGTTTTAGATTCCTGATTTGCAGTGGTTGAGGCTTGCAGTAGTAGTTTGCTGTTTGAAGTAATGTAAGTAAATGTTAGTAATTTTTATTCATTTATGTGATCTGAGAAATTTTAATAGCCTTGCAAAAGTTGACAGGCAGGACTGCTACGTTAGAACAAGAGCCTTCATTTCTAATCTCAGCCTCATGTGGGACATATATTAGGAGGGATATTTCTGTTGCAGAGTTTGTTTCTCCTGCTAGTTTGATCTTTCAGGGATTAACTGTGCAACTAATCCAACTAGTTATGAGTTAGATGAACTTGCAACTATAACACCACAGAGAAATGGTTAGTGTTTTAACTGTACTTTTTGGAATAATATTGCTGAAATAATGTAGCTAAATTTTGCTTCTGGGTGAAAAAGTTACTCTGTATTTGTTTGTTTATTTATTCAATAAATCTTCTGTGAAAAAATAGGCATGAGCCTGAAAAAATTCTTTAAATGCATACTTGACTGATTAAAATAAGTATGTGAGAATATATTTACTGAAATAGTAAGATTCAAATCTAGGAAGTCTCAATGACAAAAATAATGACATAACAGTTTGCACAAATGCAGGAAGATTACTGTTGGCCTTGTATAATATACGGGTGTTGCCAAGGAAGTGATGCATTCATTTTTGTATATGTCTTCAGTGTTTACCTCTGCTAAAGAAGCATCTATATAATCTTGATTGAACTTGTTGACTAACTTTAGCAAGACTCTATAGCCTAGGCATAGTTAGCATAATAGAGATGACTGTCATTATTGCTGTTTTTAGAAGGAGCAGCATGTCTGACTGGCTGGCATCTGTTTCTCTCTTTAAGACATAACATTCAGTAGACAGTTCAATTTTCAACATGTAGGTGAGCCTTAACTAAATGTTAGTTTCAGTGAGTTAATTCAAGGCTTGAGATTGTGTGAGCTGAGTCACGATCTTGACGTTTGCCATGGTTTACGGAGTTGCAGAAACCCTTGTATTTCAGACTGAATGGAAGTTATAGTAAGCTTTTTTTGGTGTGTGCTCTTTTGGATTGAGAGCCATGTGACTGTTGTAAGAACACCCTGTTTTCATGTATTATTAACTACCTCACTTCCTGAAAGGTACATCGAAAAATCAGAGAAGATACAGATATGGCCCAAGATTCATTACAGTGCCTGGCACAGCTGGCGTCTTTGCACGGGCCAGTCTTTCCTGATGAAGGTTCACAAGTTGATTACCTGGCACACTTCATTGAGGGATTACTGAATACTATCAATGGGTATGTATGCCTTCTCTCTAAATTTAGATGGCATCTTTTAATCTTTAGTTTGGACTGTGGCATATCTGTGTGGAGAAGTGGTATGGCTTGCTTATTTCTGGATATAATTTCTGCTTACTGTTGGATTGCTTAAATTGAGAAAGGGCAGTTTAAAGTAGATGGTGCTTATTATGAAACAGATTTATTGATTGAAAATGTATCAACAAAACTGATTCCCTTTTAGCGTTTTTCTTAATGGCAAAAAACTGCTATTTCTATCTGTAGAATTGAAATAGAAGACTCTGAAGCAGTGGGAATTTCCAGTATTATCAGCAATCTGATAACTGTATTTCCTCGCAATATTTTAACGGCCATTCCAAATGAACTTTTCTCTTCATTTGTTAACTGCCTCGCACACCTCACCTGTTCTTTTGGAAGAAGTGCTGCCTTGGAAGAAGTGGTAAGTAGCTGCTCTCAAAAAAATGGGTAGCCTTTTTCGCTTCTACTTGTGATAAGCATAAGGGACATGAGAATTTGGGTATTTTGTTAATAACAGTGGTTTTGTCCTAGATATTTCTGAAATCACATATGAGAGGATTTTCTTTTTATTTCACACAATGTAATGAACATAATTACACACTGTGTGCATGTTTCAGACTTTGTTTCAGACTTTGTTTTGCTTTAAAGCGCATCTTAATTTTTTAATTTTAAGCGAATGGATTCATTTAAAATAATGAAGTTTTAAGTATTGCTGACTTGCTGTTGTAGGACTCCTCTGGAAACTGTTGTAGATAATGAACAAGCTGCAGTCCTGAAAGTTTAAAATGACTACGTGAACATATGGACAGACTGAAACTTAATTGCTGCCTAGAGTTCTGAGTCAGGAGTCTCTGTTTTAAGTGAATGTAGCCGTTAAGGTCTGTTGTTAACATCATACTTCTAAGCTGTTCAGGTCATCCCTTCATTGCTGACACAGTTCAAATGGTAATTGTGCGTACAAATCTGGCACAAGAATTAAGAGGGTTTTTTTCTTTCAAACTTTGTTTGTAAGATTAAAGAGCAGTTGGCATAGCCCAAGTGTTCTGCTCCTAGAAGTTGCATTAGAAATAAAAACTACCAAGGACACATAGTTTAAGGAAAAAAACCATAAGAATTAAAGCAAATAATCTTGCACTTAAGCTATTTATGTGCAGTGGCTATAGATTTAAAATTAGACTATCAAGATACTAATATTTCCACGCTATCATGATAAAGTATGATTTTTTTTTTTGTTTTGACAGTTTGATGTAGTGACAGAGGTTAATAACCTGACTTTGAAGATAATTATAGAAGTATTATTTACAAAGTTGATGGATGTGTTTCTTTACCAGAGAGCACAGGTGTATTAATTAGTATGCATTGCAGAACATGAGATCATGTCTTTGCTGCAATGTTAAAATGCATTATGTATGGCCCAGTGCTCACTTAAACTTTTCTTTTTTTCTCATGTCTTAATCAAAAAATTGATGTTTAAATTTAGAATGTAAAATACAGCTCCTTTCCAAACCTTATTGGTCAAAATTGGTCTGCTTTTGAGATTTTCTAGTAGAATATTGAATACATATTCTGGTGCTCACCAATACATTTAGAAATGCTCCTGAAGCCTTTATAAGATTCAGCAAAACCATAGGCAGCTATCCTTTAAATTCAAAGGAACTAAAGGGATGTTGTTTCCTCAGCTAGCATCTGGTTACTTGAGAACTGGAATACACCATCATGTTTAATGAAAACAGTGCTCAGCATGGTGCCATTTAAAACAATCTCTCAGCAAGAGCTTACACTAGCTTGTACCACTATCTGGTGCAGTGATGCCGCGTGCTGTGCCTCTAGAAGTACTACTTTGCATCCCTGAAAACAATCTTTTGCCTTAGGAATGTCCTAGCCATGGCTAATGTGTTCCCCAAGTTTCTTTTAGAATGTGTGCAGTGATACTTTCTGTGAGCTCATGCGTTGTCTGTAATTAAAGAGCTTTCTGACAGATAAAATGCTGTGCGTGTTGGGCTCAGTAGAATTATCCTCAGATGATATTGCTGGAGCTTTTCAGAAATATGAAATGCAGCAGAATGCAGGCAAGTGTACTCCTTAAGCTTTGCTGGTTGGTAAAGCTGTTTTCCCCGTATTTCTGCTACTTCATATGCCAGCAGAACATGCCATGTGAACATGGCAGTAACAGCTAAGTAGATTCCTTGTGCCTGCCGGGGAAGACCTGCTATGAAAACTGTCAAAATATGGAGGTCCTGAATCAAAATATGCAAACCACTTCAAAGCATCTAATACTGATTTTCAACCGCAGGGAAAACCCCACAATCCAAACATTATGTTCAGATGCTTCTTTTGCATTAACCTGCTCGTTGAGGTTGACGAGATCGGCTGAAGGAAGTTGAAACATTTGCCTGAACAGCCATACTGGTGGAGGGAGGGCAGTAAGCTTCAGCAGTGCTGAGGGATAGTTTATGGGGCAAAGTGGACCAGTAATCTCTTTCTTTAATGGCACTGGGTGTGAGAGAAGATGTTCATCCACAGCTATGCTCTGCCTTGCTCAACACTTAATGCTTATGCAGAAGTAGAATCACATAGTCCACCTGAATTAATAAAGAGTATGAACAGGATGTTAGATGAAAAGTCAAATAAAAATTATATCAAAGGCTTCTTTTTCTCAAAACAAATATTAATGTACTGTTCCTGTTTAGTGATATTTTTTTAAAATAGCATGTGATGACAGAGACGATTCTGAATTTGCTCCCCTCACTGTGCTTCCAACTCTTAGCAGCTTGTTGCTGCTTGATAAACTTTCAAAGTGTTTTTTCTTCAAAGGGTCGGCAAACTAGGAAGGAAGAAGGACCAAATTTCTTTTTGTTTCCCATAGAGGAAATTAAGAGGAATTATGCATCTTTGCTTTAAATTTACTGGGTTTATCTTGCCTCTCCTGAAGATCTGAGTTCTGACCCACCAGAATGATTCAGCTCCCAGTCTACAGCATGGCACTTTGCCTGCGTGATAACATCTTTGGTAGCCCAGCTGTAGCTAATCCAGAATAAGGATTGGGATTTTTTAGTAAGGTGTCTTTGGAACCAGATTGGTTCAATATGGATAAAATCTTTTTACTGTTTGAGCATTTATTTTATGGAGGCACTTATTAGTCTTAGATTGCTTATGAGAATATCTCCAAGTGTTAAAATAACATGGCTTTTCTTCATGGCATTAACTTCTTTATTACCTTTTCAAATAAATGAATTGGATATATTTGAGGGTATTTTGTTGCTCATAAAAACATGTCTGTTTGTTTATGCTCTCAATTATTAAAAATTATTGAAAGTCATATATGTGAGTTATAAATATAAATATATTACGTACATGTCAAAATACTTCAGGATTGAATGACTGTCTATAAATTTGTGTGTCCTTTAGCCAAGTTTTACAAAGACATGTTGTGGTGTCCTTCCTAAATTTATGACTTATGTTGGTGTTGAATACAATTTTGCCTCTCTCCTTGTTGTCTTCAGGTTTTCTTTTCACAATTGCATCAATATATCCCATATTTTAACTTCTGGAAATATTGCAACTTTGCAGTTACAAAAAGGATGCTGTGAAGCTATCTTGGAATGCTTCCAATGTGATATCAGTTTTTCCTCTTAATCGGTCATCCAGCCAGTGTTTTCTTTTCCTTGCCTGTTCATCCAACCGTGTTTGTAACTTCACTGGAAGTCAGGAATTCTTGCGTCTGGAGCATGATTAAAGGCTTAATATCTCTTTATTTCATCACTGAACCATTTTACTAAGCTCTTCTGTCTCAGAGTAACTTCTGTGAGCCATCCTGTAAGACTTCCTCTAAGAAGTTTAGCAGGCTGTTTATCTGTACAGTCATGCTGAAGTTATTTGAAGTTGAATGTATTTACAAACATTCAATTTTTGCATCAAAACAAAAAGTTGATAGTTACATTAAAAATACTTCTAAAAATAAATTGCCTCTTTGCTGTTTGGATTCTTTAGTTTGCCTGCAACTGAGGACTTTGTTTTTCAGATAAGGTGTTTCCTTTTGCAACTTATATACTATATAGAAGCACATGAATAATTAAAAACAAGAAGCATTTGAAACACAGTAAGTAATAAGAGTTGCAGGCTTATTCTGTACAAATGTATTGGGTTTTGGTTCATTCATAGAACATGAAGTTGTGATTCATCATCAAAACTGGCTACTTGTGATAAGGTTTCTTGAACACTTGCAATCTTGCAGTGATTTCCTCTGCAACAGAGAATCATTGTCTTTTCTCTCTTTATTTCAGAAATAGTGGAATAGCTATAAATCTATATGCAGTTATCAGGTGAAGAGAAATAGCTAAACACATTGACAGGTTTTTAAAGCCTAGCAGGCATGAAAGCTGCAGTGACCTTTTCGATGCATTGCTTCAGTTCATTCTGGTATTTTCTTGGCTATCCTTAGATCGGTTTTATGACTGATTTTTTTTTGTGTTTGTTTCAATAGTAGAAGAACATCTGTAAAATAATGATGAATAGAAGTATGTTCCTCTGGTTTAGTTTAGGAATAAGACTTTTTGTTTTGGTTTTTTTCATCTCTTACAGCTTGACAAAGATGACATGGTATATATGGAGGCATATGATAAGTTGCTGGAATCTTGGCTTACTTTGGTCCAAGATGACAAACATTTCCATAAAGGTTTCTTTACCCAACATGCTGTTCAAGTCTTTAATTCCTACATTCAGTGCCATCTAGCTGCTCCTGATGGCACAAGGAATTTGGTAAGCCTTCATTGTAGTAGTTTTTGATGATAACATACAGTAACTAGCCCATGTCTTTTGGTGTGTGTATATTATGTAGCTCAAGGCAGCTAGTATAGAATTGCCATTTGTGACTTTGGAAGTAAAAGAATTGCTGAACTTGTTACTTAGTTGTGATTTCCTGATCTGTTTCTCTCATTCTGGAGAGGAACTAAAGGAATGCAAAGTTGGAAATTGCTTTAAAAAAAAGAAAATAAGTAAACCTGTAACTCAAATCAATGTGTATCTTGTTCTTTCCACAGGTACAGTGACTAAACTTTTGACCTTCCTTCTGGACTAGAGTTCCAGTTAAAATCCTCAGTGAAACTGGGGGCCTTTTTTATGATTGTTGCCTCCCATGCACTATCTTCAAAATATAATTGACATGCATAAATACCTGAAAAAATGTAGACTATGCTTGAAGTAGAAGAAACTTGGAATATCATGTGGTCATTTTGGATAAAATAAATTCCCCAACTGAGTTTTTGAACAATTGACTATCTAGAGAAAATTTAAAAGTACATTAAGTATCTCTTGAGCCACTGAGAAAGAAAGGTGATTAGTCTATTTGCCAGGAATCTGGATCTTACTAAAATAGCTTCTTACACAGAAAGTTGGATGTAGATGTTGGATGAATTAGTTATTGCACAGACTCAATTCAATAACTGTATAAAATCTCTGTTTAATTTGATGCTGTGCAAAGATCTCAGAGGTACCTAATTCTGAAAAGCACTATGTCAAATGTAATTCTGCTATCTCAGTATGTAACAGATGGTAATAACAGTGCCAAAACTGAGAGAAATATTTCACAAGAGAACTTTGAATTCATATCAGGCGGTCTTGACATAACTTGTATACACAGGTTAATTCATGTCATTCTGTGAGATAAGTCATTTATCCCATGGGTAACCTTTAAAAGCCACAGCTGGCATTTTAGAATGCTTCTTGTTCAATATCAAAGCGGTAACAGGAACTTTCAGTCTCTGCTTTGAGAGCAGAGGCTCACCCTTCGGTAAACAGCTGCAACTTTGAAGTTGCCAAAAGAGAATGATTTGCTGGGTTGCATAAAGAAAAGATGGGTTAAAAGCAGTTTGCATAAGGAGTTGTGTGTGGATTCAGTTTTCCAGGGCCTCTGTAGAAACAAAGCAGACTGATAGCTTTCTCCGCCTCTTATATTTTACTTTGTTACTTGCATAAATTTTATGATTATTTAAGAGATAAGAAAGAAACGCTTTTAATATTTATACTTGGTTTCTGCACATCATGGTTCATCTCTTCAAGGAATAAGATCTGATTATAATTTAAATAAGCTAAGATAAGCTTTGAGAAGTTGAACAGTGCAACTCCTGCATCAGCAGGAAATAAAACTGAGATCATCAAGATTATTAGTCTGCTGTTTTCTGAGATCATAGCATTTACTTTTAAGGTACTTTTTTTTAAATTTAGTGGCACTTTTTAAACTACTATGTCCCCTGAAACAGTGGGTTAGGGAAAATCTTTAATGAAAGTGCTAACATTCATTTCATTGTGAAAAATACTGCCTATTAAGTGATTTATGTAGTATCTCAGACAACTGAGAACTATTGAAATGTTAGCAAATGAACTGAATGTGGCATTTTGCTAATGAGTTTGTGAAATGCTGATTTTAAAACAATATGAACCCATGTTGACTCTGTTTAACTCTTCTGTGTCTAATGTAGTACAAGTCTGTTGTTCATACTTGCAAATTACCTTGCAAGAAAGAGCTGAAATATTGCAGAAAATTGTGGTGATAATGAATTTAACAAGTATGACCCTAACTGGTTGCTTCTAATTTTGTTGAAATAACCAAAGACTGCCAATGGTGTGGCCTCTCGGGAAGAAGAAGAAATAAGTGAGCTGCAGGAAGATGATAGAGACCAGTTCTGTGACCAGTTGGCCAGTGTAGGCATGCTGGGGAGGATTGCTGCAGAACACTGCATACCTCTTCTCACAAGGTAAGTACAAAAAAACTAGTCATGAATGCAAATCAATAAAGCTGTCACATAGGAAAATCCTGACTTTGACAAAACAGTTTAAAAACAGTGAAGCTACTTTCTTGTTATTTGTCCACAGTTTGTTAGAAGACCGAGTGACAAGGCTCCATGGACAGTTGCAAAGACATCAGCAGCAGTTACTTGCCTCACCAGCATCAGGTTCAATTGACAATAAAGTGCTTGATGACCTGTATGAGGATATTCATTGGCTTATTTTAGTCACAGGTTAGTGAACAGCTTTAAATAGTACTTTTTCTGGTAGTCATATTGCAGCTGGAACACCTTAGGGGAAAAAAAACATCCCCGTCTATCAATTACTCTTGATTGACTACATTTTATCCCTTATGATGGTTTCATCTTATATACAGGACTTGCAAAGTCCTTGTCTTACTATCATCTGCCTTGAGTAACAGGAATATTATCTCTAATGATTACCTCATGTAAAGGTTTCATCAATGTCCATTGGAAATTCCTGCAACTAATTTTGTTAAAGTTGTTTTGAGTTGTGTTATCAGTCAACCTATTCAAGAACTCAGTCTGTTCATGGTATCAGTGGTGTTGTCTGGGTGCACATGGCTTTATAGGGGAAGTAACATGAGATCAGGGTAGTGGTGGTACTCCGTGGTGACAGAGAGTCAAGTAAGTTCTAGAATTTCTCAGTGCTGATGATCCATGACCTGCCATTTTGTTATGTTTCAGGGAACTTGAATTTAGAACCTTTTTGGGTTTGATTTTTAGATGGAAGTATTTTACTTAAGTTTGCAAGCGTAATAACAACTAAAGACAAGTCTGTACTTTGCTAGGAGAGATGTATAATACATGAAATATTTTGTGGTACTTTTTTGAAGATCTGATGTTTTAGTTGCTCTCAGATGTTGACATGAATGTGTTTATAATATTTTTGTAACACTGTGAGATGGAGTTTGTAGCTCACAGATGGTTATGAACTCAGATATTGAAAACTACAACTAAAGCTGGAATCATTATTATCTAGATCCCAGCGTATTTTATGAAAACCCATGCTTCACCTAATCTGCAGTTGCTAGGTGAGGAAAAAGTGTTATAGCTCATGTACTTGAGATCTGAAAGACTCTGACAGATTTGAAATGTTAGCAAGACAGAAGTCCCAAATGATACGGACTCAGTGGGGAAGCTGTAAAATCAAGGCTTTTTTACCACATAGCAGAAGAAGAAAAACATGACAACAAAATGGTGTTTTGTCCCTCCCCCGAGTAGATGAATTGACTGTAGCACTTTTACATGAAGCAAAACTTGTCTCTCTTTATTGGTTTTTAAATTGGTGGTTTCTTTTTCCAGTCTTGGTTTCTTGTCACTTTAGGTTTTTCCTGCTGAATGACTAAGGATTCTAAAGTTAACTTGTATGCATTTAAGCAGTGTTAGTCAGGGTCTATACAAACGTTTGATTTTGGTGTGGTGTCTGCAGTTAAGCCTATGGATTCTCTAATCAGAAAGCCATAAGTTAACCTAGGGTAGAAAGTTGTGATCACTCTTTCTTTTTTAATGTAAGGCTACCTCTTGGCTAATGATACTCAGGGAGAGACTCCACTAATACCTCCAGAAGTAATGGAATATTCCATTAAACATTCAGCTGAGGTTGACATCAATACCACACTTCAGATTCTGGGATCTCCAGGAGAAAAGGCCTCTTCCATCCCAGGGTACAACAGAACTGATTCTGTAATTAGGTAAGGATGCATCTTGTACTATTAAGTATGTTAAATGCTTTTTCAGAGAAAAAAAAACAAACCTAGAATGTGAGTGGAGTTCTGTGAATGTGAAAAGTAAGCAATATGTAAACACTTAACACTGAAAAAGGAAGGGTTGACCTAATAGTCTTAACAGAGGTCATGAGTCGAAGGAAATAAACAGAAATTGTTGTTATATTTCTACTGAAAACCCATCTTTGATCTATTACAGAAAATCCTTAAAACTACTTAAGTAAAAAACATTGGCAGATCAAAATCTTTGGATAATACATACAGCTTAAGCAAACGCTTTCCAGAACATCAGTGAGCTTCTCTACTTTGAACATGAGTTACCGACCAAGCTTGGCAGTAGCAGCAAAATTGGTTGTCAGGGCATGAGGAATTGTTGTCAGTTATGTACACACGTCACTGTCAGCCTATAAAAGAAGCAGGAGAAATTTCCCTTCTCTTTTTGCAAGAAGGCTGATGCTCACAAAGGACTCCTCAATTTGAATCCTCAGACTTCAAAAGATTGCATTCCACTCTTAGTTGACATGGAAGAGTCTTCACACAAGATTAGTTGTTGCATTCTTTAAATGTTTTCTTCTGGGAAGAAGGTGGAAAAAGTGGATCTTCATTAGCAATGATGTTTGTGCCTAGTGTTTAGAAGCTTAAATATTGCTCACTTACACTATTGTCCACTTCAAGAAATGGCCACCAAACAGGATTTCCTGATGCGGTGTCTCAGTGGTGGTGGGAATAAAACCAGATTTAAATGAGAGATTTGAGGCTCTTTGGCAATAACTCTGAAATGTCTTCAAGGAATAGGCCACTGTCAACTCCTAAATTTCTTGTGTACAATCACAGTCTTGAAAAATTTGACATACTACAAAAGCTAGTATTTAATGCCATTTTATGGACTGATTGTATTAATGCAGTCACCTGATGATTTACCATTTCAGACTATTTCCCTGTAGTAATGAACAAGAGAAAAATAACTGGTCATTTTTGTATTTGTCTTTTGGTATGTGTCACACTGCAAACGCTGCACAATTAGAACCCATTTGGTCACTAAACTTTATGGAGCAAGGAGGGGAAAAGCAGTTTTTCGAAACAGCTTTTCAGGCACTCCCAAGTAGTCCATTTTTCACAATGTTTGCGAGGATTCTTTGTTGAAGTGATTTTGATGTCAAAATTACTTTTAAATCTTGTCTTTTAAAGTACAGTTCTTCCTTTTTGGAGGATATTTGCCAGTCTATTCTGTCTCTCTCTCTCTCTTACGTTGCATTTCAAAAACAATAAATGCAGGTTCTTTCTACTTGATTAGAGTTGAAGTGCTTTGTATTATCCTGATCCTTCTGTCATACGTTGTGAAAAATGAAAGTGGTTTTAGTAGTTGCATTGCTTCTCCAAAAACCACTCTCAGCATCCTCATTGTATTTTAAATCTGCAGGTTGTTATCTGCTATTTTAAGAGTGTCAGAAGTAGAATCTAGAGCAATAAGGGCAAATCTCACGCACCTCCTGAGCCCCCAGATGGGCAAAGATATTGTATGGTTTCTCAAGCGCTGGGCAAAGACTTACCTCCTAGTAGATGAAAAGTTGTATGATCAGGTAAGGCTATAACTTTTATTAATTTATTTGTGAGTATTAGCAATAATGTTATCCTGTGAATGTAGATGTCAGTGTAGCTATTTAAAAGTGCAATGCTAAAGTATTTTTAATGTTAAATGGGTTGTGATTTATTTTGGAATTTGTTTGAAAGTTGGTGTTTTCTTCCGTTTGCTAGTTAGAAATACAAGTTGTTAGGAGACTCTTCGTGCACATTTTGCTGTAAATGTGATTTTTTTTTTTTGGTAGCCATTGCCTTATCAGAATAACATAGTGCTCCTGGGCTGTGTAGTGAGTGAAACTCACTGACTGCAGTGATGTTATAAATTGTGATTGTCCGTTGGATTTTACATTTCATCTCTAATGCTGTGATTGCTCTTGATCATGATTCTGAGTTAGATACTTAACACCATCACAAGGTAGTATACATTAGCTAATGTCATGCTACTTTCTCTCCTCATTCTCATTGTATATATCATGATTTCAACGGTGTGTTCTTTGTAAAGGGCAACTTCTTGCTGTGCTTGGACAGCACTAATTGTGATTAGAACTTGATCCTGATTTTGCTTATCAAACTAACTGTAATCCAGCTAGCTCACAAAGGCCACCCATCCTGAGGAGGTCCTGTTGGCTCTAATTTTTGAGAAGTCTCCTCCTCCTCCCTTTTATTTCCACTATTGAAGCCACTAAGAATACTAATGCTTCAGGAGGCCTCTCCTTAACAACAATAGGTATTACATAGGCTTGTAAATATTTGGAGTCATATTATTCAGCTCATACATATAGCACAGCTAAGAATTCATAAAGGTACCAGTTGGGCAAGAATTGGAGATCGTGTTAGAAGGAGATCCATGTGAAAAACAATGTGAAGAAACAAAACAGAGTGTCTAGGAAATACACACATTTAGTTTGTGTTGACATGTGAAAGTGATTGAAACCTGTATTTAAACCTTATGCTCAGTCGTGTATTTATCATGAGTTCTGAAAGGTAGAAGCATTAGTGGTGTGCTGACAGGAAGCCCCTGCACAATTACTACAAAGTCTTTGTATTTCACTCTTGAGAAACTTACTTTAAAGATAGGAGAACAGGCAATTTCAAGGAAGCATATTTTAATGTGCCAGGACCAGAGTGTGACATCTTTCCTAAAAGATGTATAGATTGAGGGAACCATCTGCAGAAAGCACATGCAGAAAAACTGAGGTGAAAATTAATTTTTACAAGTTTCTGTATAGATCAAGAACTAGGTTTATTTCTACTAATTTTTACCACTGAATTTTGAGGAATTATGTCTTAAGTTCATGGAAACACTTTTGGGAGGTGATTTTGGGATCTTTCTTTTAATTATTAAAGCTTTTGGACTTTCATTGGCCTTAAAAGCTAGACATACTCAAACCTGATTTTATAATGAGGTTGAAACTTTTCTTTGTTTTAGATGTTGTGCTTAAAATTGCAAGATAAATTTGGCAAAGATTTTTCTGTTACAGGTATTCTTTGCCTTTGTCTATGTAACATTTGTGTAATTTAAGTAGGAAAGAAGTGACAGCCTGAAAAGAGTTTGCTGACAATGATTGCCATACACTTTGGGGTTCTGGCTTCTGTAAAACTCACTCATTTTAATGCTTTTCTTATAGATAAGTCTGCCATTTAGTACAGCATTTGGTGCTGATACAGAGGGTTCCCAGTGGATTGTGGGTTACCTTTTAGAAAAAGTGATCAGTAACCTGGCAGTGTGGAGTTCAGAGCAGGACCTTGCAAATGATACTGTACAACTGCTAGTAACATTAGTGGAAAGGAGAGAGCGGTAAGTTGCTATACCTCTGGAAGTCAAAAAGTTTCTTTTGCTTCCTTTAAAGTTTTTTGGCCACAGTAATGCAGATATAGGGTGCTTCATGTCTCTGTAAGTCAAATTACATTAGTAACATACTGTAAGTGAAAAAAACACCACAAACTTGTCTGACAAGTTGAGGAGTGAGACCTGTATTTGACAAAACATCACCTAATTTTTATTACTGTTAAGAAGTGCACTCTCCTTCTCTTACTTTTGTGCCTCACTCTTAAGCAGTGAGAAAGGAAAACTCTCCTGGTCTCCACTCTTATTGCAAGGATTTTTGTGTCACTGTTAATTTTTGTTGATTAGGAGTTCAGATACTGGCTAAGCCAGTACAAAATATGTTAAACCTAAATTTCTTTTTTTTTAAATGCAGGATTTTGTGGATTCAGACAAATTTCAAAAAGTTTTCTTTGGTATTGCAAACTGTGAAGCAGGAAGTTCTTGAATGCTTTATTTCTGTCAATTGACATGCAATTATACGTGCAATCATGCATTCACAGTCTACTGAAAGACTGTTCTGAAGTATGAGGATTTTAAATGCTTGAGGATTTTTCTTTTAAAAAAAAATTAAACTCCACAGGAGCTAGTTTTGGAATAAATTGCTTATTTTATTATGACATAATGAGACTAAGCTTTTAATCCATCCAATTATGCCCATTAACTCTGTGTGTGTATGTGTGTAAAACTAAAGCACTTCCCTGCTTTTCTCCTGTGTGAATTGATCTATTTTCAGAGTATATACTTCAGAAATCTGACAGCTGAGGCATTAGTAAGATGAAAATCAAAAGGCAATTTAGCCTCAGAATAAAGGAATTCTTGAAAAATAGCAACAAAAAACTTCTGGCAACTGCTAGAAACCTGATGTGCTCTGTTCATACAATTTTGTGAAGTCTTTAATAAATTTTTTTCCTCTCTTTAGGGCAAACTTAGTTATTCAGTGTGAAAACTGGTGGAATTTAGCTAAACAGTTTGCAAGGCGAAGCCCTCCTCTTCACTATTTGTCTAGTTCTGTGCAGAGAACACTAATGAAAGCTTTAGTTCTAGGAGGTTTTGCTCATATGGATACAGAAACAAAGCAACAATACTGGACAGAGGTAAGCTATTTTGATACTTCTATTGCCTCCATATAAGCAAGCAGTACAACAAGTTAGTTTAGGGAATTTTATAGTGACACAAAATCAATTTGTATAACATATTTTGATGTTTAATACTGATGATTTTTTAAATTATTCTCTCTTTGGTCAATACTTGTATCTATTGTATCTAAATTGTATCTAAAACATCTCAACGTGAAGAGAAACCACTAATAATTAATTGGAGGATTTGTGAAGCAGACAGTAGAGAGTAATATGTTTGAAAGAGACTATTATAGAACATTAAACATTTCCCTTGCACTGGGACATTTCTTCCTTTCATTTTAATTTTATGGTGTTATGAATTATTCTGTTACCACTTAATGATAATGACAGTAATTAAAAAGCTAACATGGAACATAATGAAGAATCTTGACCAGCTCTTTGTGCCCTGGCTCCATTAAAGCTTAGATATTTAATACCAGAAAGGTTGATGCTAGAAAGTAGGTGAAATGGCATCAGGAAGCACCACATGACTTTGTAAAGCATTGACCTTCTGAGAAAAACTTGCTTTTATTGGCAGAGCTACAAAATTAATGATTTAAGGTAAGACTGTAATGCACTGGAAGTAATTGGAAAAAAACATTTAACTATTTTTATGGAAGTTTCCAAATACAGATGATGAGAAGTGATTTTGCTGTTGAGAATCATAATGTGGCAAAGATAACTGTGGGCATTAATCTTAATAGTTTCATTAAAGAGCAGTAACAATTTTTTTCCCCCTAATGCTGGATTTGAAGGGAATTGAATACTTTGAGCCAGTGAAAGTCACTGTCATTTGTTTAAACACTACAAAATTACCTAAAATATTTATGGAGGTGCTCATTTTGACACCTGCCTGCAGGCCATGATGGACAATGGGAAGCGCTAATCACTACCACTTCTGCTTACACTAATGTGACAGATAACATAACTGAGCCATTGGAAACTGGAACTGATTGATTCTTGTACTGCCATGCCAAAGGCAATGAATTTGCTAGATTATTTAAACCTCACATCTCATATAATAGTATGCGTATCTTAATGTGAGTTTTCTGACAAATTTCAAGGTTCTTCAGCCACTTCAGCAGCGATTCTTGAATGTGATAAACCAAGAAAACTTTCAGCAGATCTGTCAGGAGGAGGAAGTGAAACAGGAAATCACTGCTACGTTAGAAGCACTCTGCGGCATTGCTGAGGCTACCCAGATTGATAATGTAGCAATTCTCTTCAATTTTCTAATGGACTTCCTTAATAATTGCATTGGATTAATGGAAGTATACAAAAACACACCAGAGACTGTTAATCTCATAATAGAAGTCTTTGTTGAAGTTGCACATAAACAAATTTGCTATCTTGGAGAGGTAAATACATCCAGAAGGGGAAGGAGGGGGCAGAGTGTGTGTGTGCATGTGCATGTGTGTAAATGTGTATACAGTGCTATTCCTTAAACAAAATAAAATGTAGTGATTTTTATTGAGAGAAAGAAAGACTATATGGACACATCTGTTAAGGAATTCCTTTGTTTTAAAGCATACACTTGCGAAGATTAAAAGCAGGACATTTAGACTGGGTTTTTTTACCAGTAAGTTTAACCACAATTCATCACTAGTCTAACTCTATGGGTGGCAGAGGAGGACAGACAATGTTGAGTACTTTTTTGTAACAATATCAAACTTCTCAGAAGTCTAGTCTAGGAGAATTGCAGCACTGTTTTATGTGACAAATGCATACCATAGGGACACTGCCTTGGTCCTAGACAAGGCATTAATAGATCCCAAGAAGTTAACAGTTCAAATTTTGAGTTTGTGCAGTGCACTTACATCTTTGCACTGTTGGCTAATTTTGGTTTTGCATCTGGAAGAGTTCCTGCCTATTCCAAACTGGGTATGTAAAAATAGTGTATTGTGGCTCCAAACTTCTGTAACTAAAGCGTGTCCCCAGGGAATTTTGTTGGTAATCTAGTTTGTGAGATTAGTGAGATGTGTCAGTCTGTCCCAAGCCACTCTTGTCTGGATTTTTGTTAAGACTGAGGAATCAAGAAAAGTAATGTTTTACTCTCTCAATCAGTAGCACATCGATATAGGACTGGAAGTGTTCTTATAGTCTAAGGTGGCTGTTTCCCTGATAATTTTGTGTACAGGTGGTACGAAAGTGGTCATATACTGAAACTAAAATCTTGAAGTATGGTCTACCAAGTAATGCCATCTTAAAACAAAGTGTGTCACTTTTAGTGTATGGAAGTTTTCTTATTATGTAACATTGTTTTATAGGCCAAAGCCATGAACTTGTATGAGGCCTGCCTAACTCTGCTCCAGGTGTATTCCAAGAATAATCTAGGTCGACAACGGATAGATGTTACAGCAGAAGAAGACCAGTACCAGGATCTCCTTCTTATTATGGAGCTTCTCACTAATCTTCTATCAAAAGAATTCATAGATTTCAGTGATACAGGTATTAAGGAATTGGTAATTAATGAACCACAAGTTGTTTTCTAAACTGTAAAAACCATTTTGGGGCTTGTGTTCGGTCCATATAAAGTAAAAGCTGAAGTTTAGGCTTGACTAGGTCAGGATATGGAAATCGCTATTTAAAGTAGCAAAGGAAGGAATTTTCACAATATTCTAACATCTGAAACTTATTGCTGTCATAAAATAAATTTGGGATGTATAAAACAGCTTGAAATCTGAATATTGCAAGTCTGAACATGTTGTACCAGCAGTTTTATAACAAAAAGCACATAGAGAAGTTGGAGTGGTAAAATAGTGCAAGAGAGCAGATGGACCGTCTTCTTAGTACGGGATTGAACTTTTGTGAGATGTTGAGCTCATTAAAATTCCATCATGTGAGGGTCTTCTGTATTCCTCTTTCACAGAACATGCTTTATGATTTGTGGGTGTAGTTAAGGGTTCCTTCTTGTATCCCAGCCTGTTACTTTCTTACACGTATTTGCCACTTAAAATTGCAGTTGTCCTGAGTGTGTTCTGGCAGGTAGCTGTGGTGCATTGCTTTTGAATAAGGCAAAAAACATTTGCATGGTTCATATCTCACCACGTTCTATACACTTTGCACAGATAACAACCCAGGCAGATTCAGTTTGATACCAAGCATGTTTTGATATTCATTGCTTTTCTGAGGTACATCTTGAAAGAGAGAACCTTGTACTCCAAAATGCAGTACATAGTTTTATTTTTTCGTCATGCATGCACAACACAAGTACAGAACCAGATTTAGACTTTGTCCATTGAGTGGACAACCCAGTGCTATGTAAAGTATTTGCTTTGAGATCTGGACGTTAGTTGTGTGGAAAACACTGTAAAATACTTACCATGAAATGAAGTAATGTGAGTAAAACCTAGATGCAATGCCCAGAGATCAAATGTATTGCAAGTTTTCTACATACTGCTGCTGACTTAAGCTGGAATTATAAAAGTAAGGTCACTGCCAGTTGATGGGAAACGTAGGCCTTAACCTGTAACTGGTGAAAACTTGGCAACATCCAAACTGCAGAATTTTCTGTATTAGCTCTCCCATTTTTTTTCTCTTTCTGTTTATAAAATATATTAAAGCATATGTAAATATATAATATATATATATAAAAAGTGTAAAAATGCATTAATATTTTACTCACTATGTGTTTATGTGTGCAGGCATGAGGCAGCTATCGCTAGAAACAAAAGCAATGTTCTGTAATGGAAGGGAGCCCTCAGTATCTGAAGCGTTCTGGTTTAGCATGCCATCTGGTACAAGTGATTATGAAATGCTTAGTCCTAATGAATATAAATATAGAGTGATGTGACAGCCTCCACTCACTAAGTTTCTATTTTAATACAGTGCCTCATGGTTTTGTTTGGAGAGAGGGGACTAGTCCTATTTTTAAAAATGTCTGTATTATAAAGAAATGGGACTGTTACTTCAATATGTTTAATCTTCCTTTTATACAAAATATTTTTTGTCTTTCCTGCAGATGAAGTATTTAGAGGACATGAGCCTGGGCAAGTTACAAATAGATCTGTATCAGCAGCAGATGTCGTCTTATATGGGGTTAATCTAGTTCTGCCTCTAATGTCACAAGATCTGCTGAAGGTAAGTATATTTTTATACAGAGCTGCTAGAATATGAAAGCTTTATAGTAATGAATTCCCAGAATTCGTTCCTATATACATTCCACCTCCATAAGTTGAATTTTCTAGACTTCATAAATGTAAATAACTGTTCCATAGTTCTAGATACTCCTTGAAAAGAAATACTCTAAGCTGAGAAAATGTGTATCTGAAGTTCCTAAATGAAACTTTTCTTCTAACAGCAAGTCTGTGCAGATCAACAGACAAACCTGAAATGTGGCTTATGGAGTCCTTTTTCTGATTGCGTCAGAAATGTGACAAGAAGCATAAACAGTGATATTAGTTAAAAGTAGCTATTTAGTTTCACAATACAGATGGCTTTCAATTGTAGGCATCAGCAGCTTGTCAGTAGAACAGTAAAATATGAAACAATGAGATGGCAGTATTTCATTGAGTTGCACTGTGTTCACGTTTTTACTTTGAACCAGGGGAACACTTCTGAAGGGTGTCTGAGCTGTCCCCTCTTCACAGGGCTTCTCATCCGGTAGCGCTTGCTGGGCGTGAGGGCTGTGTCCATTTTAAATCAAACTGAAAATGTACCCTGGGAGCCCCTCATTTGTGCTCCAAAGGCTTGTGAGGCTTTTACCCCACAGGACTAGATTTATCCATGTTTGAAGTAAAACTCCTTTAATTTGTATAGAGCAGATACCAGACTGCCACCATCAACTGTTTATCTTTAGTAATCGTCTTTTATTGTACCACAGCGTGTGTATTTATATAAAGTTGTAGCCATTCTAATGACTCGAGTGTCCTACTAAAATTCTTTTCTTCAGTGCAAAGCATCAATCCTTTCTCTTTCTGCAGTTGAAAATTACACCAGAAGAGTTATGTGATTGAATCTAAAAATACCATGTTTTTCTTTTGACAGTTTCCATCCCTGTGTAATCAATATTACAAATTAATCACTTTCATATGTGAGATATTCCCTGAGAAAATTCCACAACTTCCAGAGGACCTCTTTAAGAGCCTGATGTACTCACTGGAGTTAGGGATGTCATCGTATCCTTTATAGAGCTTGGGAATGTTTAAAAAAAATATCTAAGTTGCTTTTATAAGGCCCTGTTAAAAATATCAAATTCTTATCTTTCTTTGGTTTTTTTTTTCTTTTTCTATCAATATCTGCATCTATAATTATATATCAGTAATTGACTTTTACTCTGCTCTCTGGGGATTGAGTGTTTCACTGTAGTGTCCATTGAGATTCTAGCATTTGCTGAATTGCCTCTGACTTGCGGTGCTTGGGCGCAGCCTTTAAGTAGCTTAGCATGTAAGTTTTTTCTGGCAGCCATTCCTGCCTCCTCCATTACTTCATTTCAGAGTGTGTAACTTCATAAGCCTTCAGCTGGTATCCCAAAGCCATTCCTGAATTAGTCTCTCAGCTGGTAATACAAAACATTGCTGCTGTTCTACTGGGCTGGCTCCAGAGCATTTCCTGTCAGGGTGCCAATGGGCTCTCCCTCTCATAATGGGAGTACCATTTTCACTAATCTGTGGCACGTGTCAGAAACAGATGAGCTTGACCATAAGGGACTCTTTCTGAAAATGTTATGTCAGAGAGGGTTATGTTACCTTAGGGCATGTAGCTAATAAAAGAAGGTAATGAAGTTGGAATCCTGTTTTCCCCCCTTTTTCTAGCCTTTTTTAAATTTGATTTTTTTGAATTAGCAACTTTGTAGTGAAAAGAAACCTTGAAACATACAAGCATTTCAGATATTTTCTAGTGTCACTACTGGGTAGTTTGACTACAATTTAATTGAAATCTGACTTCAATTCTTTAACACCCATTATCAGAATGAGCTCAGAGGTTTGCCAGCTCTGTCTGGAGGCCGTAACACCATTAGCAGAACAGTGTGCAAAAGCACAAGAAACAGATTCAACCCTTTTTCTAGCAACGAGGCACTTTCTTAAGGTAAGGCATCTATGTTTCGTGTTACTTTGGTTTTTTGCCTAAAGGTAGCATCCAGAGGCCAAACAGTGATCATATCCAGATTAATCAGTATCACACATATAGTAAGAAACAGCCTGTCACTTAAAAAAAAAAAAAGTGGCAACTTAAGAAGAAAGAGGGCATGAAGAACTGAAGATATCGGACTAGAGTACAGAAGAGGATGGAGGTGTAGAGGGAACCAATCCATTATTGCCAATAAACAAAAGACCTGAGCCTCTCAGAATGCACTTTATATATCCATGCTCTCCACTTGAGCTTTGAACTGATTGACAGTTTTAGCAGTTACTGTGGAAGCTGTGAAAGAGAAAGCTTCCAGAATTCTGTGAACTGGAGGCTGGGTAGCATGCTAAAAGAAAAGGCATGAAAAAGAGCATAGCTGGGAACTAGAAAGGAAATGCTGTCATTTATTCAATGTATCTAATGAATTACACATTTTCTTAATTCAGCATCACATTCAGTACTTTCCTTTTAGGACCATCCACTTTAATGAATTTTGAAGTGACCTGGAAGCAACCAGGTTCCTACTAACTGGCAGCAAAGTAATTGTGGAATTTTTGTGCTTATCATCTGATTTTGTATAGACTTCAGTTTTACTTAAGACATCTTTTCTTACCAAACTGACATTGGGACTTCTGAGGATTGCTCATTAAAAGCTTCCATCAGACAAGCTGAGAGAATGAGAAACTTAAATAATTTTGTCTTTATGTATCTTCTACGTTAACATAGTTTTGTTCCTTATTCCTAAATTTCCACTTAAAATTATAATATTACTCTTTACTAACCTGTTTCCGGTTTGACTTTCTGTGAGATATAGGAGTCTCCAAAACTTGAGGAAAAGTTCCATGTTTTATTCTGGAAGAGCAAAGGCTTTTTTAATATTTCTGACATACCTGCAGCTTTTGGAGAAAAATATAAGTGATGTCATGTTTCTCTGAAGAACAGTTGATATGAATCAACAACAGGTTCCAGTGCTTTGAGATGTGAATTTATGCTGTTAAGCCAAGACTTGACTTCTAAAAGAACTTGGCTTCTAAATTACTGGTACCTAAATTCAAAATTTAAAAAAAAGGGGGCAACAAAGCAAACAGCAACCTTGGATGTTTGTAATACATGTTCATTGTTATTATCAGAAGTGAAGATGAGCTTCAGCAGCAAATGTTGGTAAAGTAGAAAGTTAAGTTTACACTTACACAGCTACTTCTGTTTTGCGATTTCAGATGGTTTTTGATATGCTGGTACTTCAGAAGCACAATACAGAAATGACAACTGCAGCAGGTGAAGCATTCTACACGTTAGTGTGTTTGCATCAGGTATGGCATTCAGACACACACTGAAAAGAAGTCATTTGTTAAAGGAGAGTGGTTATTTCTTGTGCGCCTGGTAAATCATGGCATCATTTGGGTTGGAATGGGGGACCCTCAGGAGGTCTCCCTGTTTCAGCTGCAAGTCTTTGCATTTGTCCTTGTTGAGTTTCATGACTTTCCTGTCAGCTCATTGCACCAGCCTGAGTGTCTCTAAATGTCAATCCTGCCCTTGAATGCACTGGCTGCACTCCCCAGTTTGGTTTCATCCCCAGACCTGAGAAGAGTGTACTTTCCCTCCTCCTCCAGGTCACTGACTAAAATATTTAACAGGACACAGTCCAGATGAGAGTTCTCAGTGCCGTTTGGAACCAGCTTCCTGATGGAATATGAGCCATTAGCCTCAATCCTTTATAGGCTGATGGTACAGGTGTGTTTCTACACATGTAGTAGTTTACTCGTTTAGATAATAAAATCGCATCTTGGTTGCAAGGGTGCAGTACACAATTGCTAAAGACTCACCTTAGGCATCCACTGCACTCGTCTTATCCATAGATGTAGTCATTTTGTTAAAGAAGACAGGTTGATAAAGCATGATTTACCCTGGGTGAATCCACACTAGCTGTTCTCAGAATCACAGAATATGCCGAGTTGGAAGGGACCCATGAGGATCATCAAGTCCAACTGCTAGCCCTGCACAGCACCTTCCCCAAGAGTCACACCATGGGCCTGAGTCCTTTGTCCAAACACTTCTTGAACTCTGTCAGGCTTGGTGCTGTGACCACTTCCCTGGGGAGCCTGTTCCAGTGCCCAACCACCCTCTGGGTGAAGAACCTTTTCCTAATACCCAATGTAAACTTACCCTGACACAACTTCAGGCCATTCCCCTGGGTCCTGTGACTTTCACCTGCCCAGAAATAACTTCCAGGAGTACTTGCTTCAGGATTTTCCTAGTCATTCGAATATGATAGAGAGCAGTCAGTAATGAAAGACATGAACCAGCTTTCTGAACCCGTGGATAGATTGTCAGGTCTCATGAGCTTGCATGCATCAAGATTTCTCAAGAGATCCCTGGGTTGATCCTCTTTACTATGCATAGTTCCTCTCCTCCTTGAACCCTGTCTCTAGTCACAAAGGTCTGGAAAAACCTGTCAGTAAAGACCAAGGCAAAAGAAAGCATTGGTTATTTCAGCCTCACCTCTTGTCTATTATCATTAAATCTTCTATTCCATTCAGCAGTAGAACCCGTATTTTCCCTGTTCCTTCTTTTACTCTTAAAGTACTGGTAGAAGCTGCTTTTGTTGTCTTTGATGTCCTTTGCTAACTTCAGCTTTAGCTGAACTTCATTTTTATGTCATCGTTCTTGTCCAGACAGTGTTTCTGCTTTCCTCCTTTCTAGCTGTTCCCTGCTTCTATTTCTTGCATGTGTTACCCTTGCGCTGGAGTTTAGTCATTAAGTCCCTGCTTAGCTGAATCAGTGTCCTTATTGTTTTCCTCAGTATCTGGACAGACCATTCTTGTGCTTGGAAGAGGTTTTCCTTGAAGACTTGTCAGCTCTCTTGAGCTCTTTTTGTCTTCAGAGCTCACTCGCACAGGATCCCACCCACCAGTCTTGAATAAGGTGACATCTGCTCTCATGATGTCCAGGTTCTTACTTGGCTGCCCTCTTTCCTCGCTTTCTTGGGAATCCTTAACTCCACTATTTAATGATAATCGAAAGGCTGGCATTAATTACCACATCTCTGACCAGCTGTGAATAGCAGATGCAAAGTCACACCCCTGGGTAGCCCATCTGGTATTTGAGTAAATGTCAGGGAGATAATCTCTTGTAAGTCTGATCTGGAAACTTCCTCAGGTTGCTTAAAGATGACTCAGTCCACTAAAAGCCCTCTTCTGGGGATTTGTAACAAGATCCCACCCCAAAAGATGATGTCATCTTTACTGCTTCTCCTCAGATCATGATCCGTAAGCACTCAACTAGATTGCTGCCCAGTCTGAAGAAAACCATCTTTAATTTGAGCTGACTTTTCACGGAAATGTCAATCTTCTGTCATCTTCTTCCCTAAAGAGCTCTAACAAGCTTCCGTCTGTCCCTTGAAACACTCCAGTCATGCCACCTGTCCCACCACATATCAGTGCCTGCAGTAACGTTGCAGCTCTGAACCTGCCCATGGAGCTCTAGCTCCTTCTGTTTCCAAAGCTGAACAGACTTCTACACAGGCATTTCAGGTTGACCTGCTTTTGGCCAGTTTCATCCTTCCTGATGAGCACTTTTAAACCTATCACACTTCTTTGTGTTCTTAATACTCTTGGTCTCTCTCTCTTTACTTATCTACAAGTCGCTACCACCATCCCTCAACATGCCCTTTAAAGCCCTTCCTGCCAGACTGGCAAGCCTTTGGCAAAGATGATGCTAAGCCACTTTGTCCTATGGATCCTCTCTCATGTTAGCAGCCCTTATCCCTAAAAGAGGGACTTGTGAACGTGTAAGAGAAAAGGACCCTGTGACACCACCCATAGGTGGCAAATTCTTGTTGTGTCTACCCTTACCCAACCCCTCATGAGTAGAATGGAGGGAACTGCCATTCTGACTCCTGTGTTCTTTACCTGTGCTCCCAGAGCTCTGTCCCTTTGGACTTGATTCAGGTGTGTGTCCCTTGGCAGTATCCTTCTAGTCATGTTTGACATGTTTCTTTGTCTTTTGTTTCTGTCTGGGTAAGCATGCGAGTAAGTAGGAAGCTCTTAGAAAGGAATCTAAGCTCTCTGTCTCAGGGCAGGGACCCTGGAAAATGGGGAACCTATGGGAGGAGATGATTGGTGTGGAACATGGGGCAGGCATCAAGAAAAAGCAGTCCAGTTTGCAGAAATAAGCCTATGCTAAGAAAGAGCCAGAAGGCCCTTTGCCTTAAAATAGTTATCTTACTCTGCACTGCATAGCACTGTACCTTGCTTTGAGGACTTCTTTAGCCTTACTAAAATACCCAGCCTGGATGAAGGACTTTTTCTGGTTTAGAGGTAGGTGAAAGGCTGTGAGGACAGGTGGAGAGGTACTGATGGTTTTCTGTCACAGCCTTTATTCTGGATCTTATCCTGATGAGAAAAGTTGTATATATTGTTTGGGTTTTTTTCTTTATGTTTGTTTAACAGGCTGAATATTCAGAGTTAGTTGAAACATTGCTATCAACTCAACAAGATCCAGTAATTTACCAGCGGTTAGCAGATGCCTTCAACAAGCTTACTGCAAGCAGCACTCCTCCTACACTGGACCGTAAGCAGAAGATGGCCTTCTTAAAAAGTTTAGAAGAATTTATGGCAAATGTTGGTGGACTTCTCTGTGTAAAATAAACAACAAAACTCTATGCCTAAATTTAGACCCTTTCTGCAAAATGCACTGAGAAATGCTGAATGCTGACTAGATCTTGTACCTGTCTCTGGGTTCTTTGCAGCCATCTCAGATTCTAGAGAGCCTGGAAGTTTGAACATAACACCATGGAATAGGAGAGGTCAACTTTGAATCAGCTTCTGCTATTATGTGTTAGCTGCAATCTGTCATACTTGGGTGTGGAAGAGAATGAACAGAAAATCTGAATTGAATTTTTTTCCATTTATGCGCAAACAGATATGGGCACAATGAAATAAATGCAGTGCCTTTCCCCCTGCACTGGTTTAAAATATGAGTGGTCATATAAACATACAGATTTCTTTTCTACCCAAAATCATGTTAGAGTGTGATACAGATACATATAAAGCTCTAAACAGTTTAGCTGATTTTAAGCTTTATTTTTCCTCTCTTAAAGTTTGAGTTTGTGTTCCAATGGAGAAGAAAAACCAAATGGTATTTTAACTTGTGTTTAGTTCTGTTTTTCTACATCAATCTGACATTGCAGGTTTAATGCAATGCAGGTTTTTACATTATGTTCTGCTACCTAAAGTTCAGATAAAAAAAAAGGTGTATATTTTTGTTGCCCTAAAATGAACTTTAGGAACTGTAGCCATTTCATTGCCTTAATTTAAAAAAAAAAAAAAAAAAGCTCATATAGTTTAGGTAAGAAATTTAAGGCAAGATTTAAGGCAAGATTTGACTCTTCAGAGTTGGTTTAGGATGTTGGCACTGAGCTGCTGTGTACCTGTTGCAGCCTTTCATGTTGATGTGTTGTTTTGGAATGAGTGTCTAATGCAAGGTTCATGTGTAGTTTTACTTTCAGTATCTGTTTCGATTCTCACCTGGGTTGCATGCAACTGCAATGTATTTCTACACTGAACTGTTTGCTTAAGCAATAACAACCCAAAAGGTGTGAATTACTGGCAAACTTTGTGAAGTTGGGGCATTAGCTAAAACAATTATGCTAGCACAGGGGCATCAAACCCTTTTACTCAAGCATGTCTGTTTGACTCCAGTGGGGAAGGGTAATTGGGAAGTCTAGTGCTGTAGGAGATTTTTGTTTTTGCTAAATCTAGCCCCACTTGTGCAGAGCTCTCCCAGCTGCTCTGCTCTTGCTTGGTTTTTTATATCAGCACTTTAGCTTTTATCATAGCAGAATATAGTGCCCTGAGTATATAGAACCAACAAGGGAGAGCAGCACATGAATATGAAAGCAAGGCCTGCTTTGTCTCCTGTCGTGAGCCAGAGGAAACTGAAGCAAACACAAATGCTGCATGTCTAGTAAAATTATTTTTGTGGAAATACACAGAGGCAGGAGTGGGCCCTTATGTTTAAGATCTCTGCTAGATTATGCTGTTGAAAATTTCCCATGTGTTTTAAAAATTTATATAAAAAGTCTGATATACACCTTTATATGGCTATGTATAGCTTAGTGTTTGCAATTCTGTGCCATTCTTCAGCTATTCATCTCAAAATTAGTCACAATAGCCAGAATCTCACAACAGACACAAATCTCTAATACTGTGCTATAAGTGATCTAAGTCTCTTTTTTTCTTTTAAAAAAAAAAGTTAAATCCATAAGTGTCTCAAGCATGGATCCACAAGGCCAAAAATACCATCTTTATTATACTTTTCTCTTTTAATTGATGTGAAAACTGGGCAAGGGCAGATTTACACATTACAAAGTGACCATAAAACTTCTTAGATAATAGTGTACCTTCCCAGACAGTATTTTATTTCTAAGATAATTTGTGTAGTATTTTAGAACCAGGGGTATTGCTCTCATTTTTTTCTTGAAGCTCTAGTGCTTTTCTTTAAAGGATTTCTTGACTGTGCACTTGCACAAAATACAATGATCCTGGCAGATCATTCTGTTTCAAACTGTTGTGATGGCTGAGTTTTTATTTTTAAATTGGGGTTTGCTGTTTTTGAAACTGCTTCTGGAGTTTTTCTGAGTTTGTTGGGGCAGAAGTTCTGAAACCTCTTTTTTTTCAGATGAAGGGCATTGAAGCCTGGGAACATCAGCGGCAGTAGGAGCTGCTGGTTTGTTATGATGTGCTTGATGTCAGATATTTAGACCAAAGTCTTCAAAGAGATCATAGCAAATATTCCATGTTTTGGGTCTGACTGAGTGACTGATACACTCGGTCATCCTATCTTTTATTAACTAGCTCTGTCACTATTGTTTAATTAATCCTAAAGTTGGCTCACTATTTAAAAATGTTTATTAACTTTAAAGTTTTGAAATCCCCTTACATATTGTGATGAATGGGAGCACAAATTGAGTTTGTATTCTGGGCAAAGTAACGTGCATATCCATTATTTTTCTTGTGAGGCCCATTGTATTGTAACAATCAGAGACACACAGCATCTTTTGAGTATCAAGGCGTTAGCTAAAGTATGAACACTTACTTTCAAAGACTAGTTTTAAGGGTGGTTTAAAAATTTCCTTTGACCTTCATTTAAAAATAATATTATATGTTAAAGAAAAACTGTCCTAGTAAGGGTTTGGGTTTTTTTGTAATTTTCCTGCTTGATGTTAAACTTTCCTGTTTTTAAAATTTTCTTTCATTCTCATATATTCAACAAGGATCTTTCCATGCCTGTTTATGTTTCTTTTAGAGCAATGCTAAGATGTCTGTGCTTAGTGACATCCATGAAATAGTTGCAAAGGCTTCTGGGAATAAGTCTTGTTCATTCATACTCTTGCTGGCTTGGTGACTGCTTCTACCTGAGCTATTTGGCTTCTGTATCCCTACCAAAAAAAAAAGGAAAAGAGAATCTTCTGTGATCTTCTACACATCCAGTTGCTGTAAATCTGGATGTGAAAGTACACTGAGGTCCCCAGGAAAGACTCATAGACTGTAGTGAACACTGAGAGGTGACTCCACATAAGTGTTCTGAAAGTTTTACAGCATCGTTGCATTGATTTTCCATTCACTGTGCAAAGTGAATAATGGTTCTAAAAATGCACCTGTTTCTTGAAGGAAGAAAAAAGGCAATTCAAACCGAATTATAAGTGCTGCATGACATAATTGTAACAAATATATTTGTCTAGACTTTTCTTGCTAAAACAGATTGTTGGACCAGTGTTTTCATTCTGAGACTAGAAATTAAGTAGCTCCTTTCCCATTTTTCCAGCTCCTTCCCCATTATAATAGTTCTAATGCTGGCATAATAATTTTCTGTTGTTCAACCTCTAGTTTTCAACACTGGCAAGCCTGACCATCGAGTTCAGTCATAAAATTCAAGACCTTGTTGAAAGCACAGATACATATGGACAGAGAGAAGTGGACTGGATGCATGAAACTTCCACTTTCATGTGCATTTATGCCTTAATTAGCTTCACTGAATTACCACCAGAATCTGCTACTTTTTGCCCAGAGGTTTGTGTTTCACTGTTTAGTGGTAAAGGGCTCACCTTTTTTCTCAGGAATGAGAAATTTGTTTTCTCAGCATGTCCAAATCCTACGAGTTGAAAGAGAGGGGTTTGAATTGGAGTCATTGCTTTCATAGTGAGTAGAACTCACTAAAGCCCCAGTGTTTACCTGGGCAAATCCCTTTTTATTTAAGCCATGTAGTTCTAGAAAATAAGCTTGCTCAGAGTAGTCAGTTGTCCATTTAAAACTTAGTTCTTTAAAAGGGAAAGCAAATTCTAATTTGTGATCTGTAAAACTATTTAAAAATACAAGTTTGCAGCATTTTGCTTGTAGAACACTTCAAGTAATTTCAGGTTTGGTTAAGTAATTACATAAAAAGGGGTGTTTTTTTAATGGAAGTAGCTTGATGAATATAAGCGCAGGAGTAGGAGCCAGGCTCCTCTAATTTTGTAATGTTTTTCCACTGGATCCTCGGTGGCCATTGGCAAGTCGCTAGAACTGTGTTGTTGTTAAAATAGCATTAACACCTACCTACCTCACAGGGATGTTGTGAGGATTAGCTTATGCCTATAAAAAGCATTGAGGATCTGAGATGCTATGTAAATATTATATACTTTAATTTTAGTTTTGTGAGGTGTAAGATTTACTGTAATGAAAACAGAAGATTTTCATAATTGTAAAGCCCAGTAGAGGCAGCAGTGGTGCAGTATTCCCAGGTCTGATCTACTGCAGTACAGTAATGCTTGCTGTAAATTGTCATTATTTCAATTACAGCTGATTGAAATGGCGGCTTCTTCTTAAATAAGGTGAGATTCCCCACCAGTGTGCCTCAGTTCTGATCTACAAAGGGAGGGGACGGTTGTTGGTTATTCAGGCTTTGGTGCCTCTGCTTGTGATGAGTGCTGCTTGTAATGGTAGGGTTTTTTGTTTGGTTTACTTTTGGATTCTCTTGCATTTTTCCGCAAAGAACAAAAACCACTCATTTCTCCTATGTCTGTTCCAGTCACTCAGTATAACCAAAGCCTAATGATAACAATTAAAATTTAAAGAGCCAGCCCTGCTCCCCCGCCCCTGTAAATTTGCATTTGAGTAGATTGTGCTCTGTTTTCAGTAAATTAGATTACTGTTTTCTAGCACTGATCATGAAGCAAATCATGAAGTGTGTTTTGCTCTAGAGCCTCAGGCTCTCAGCTATCTTATAAAACCCTTTTTTCAGTATGAGATTTCTTGGGACCCTAGAAACTAAGAAGTAAGATACCCCTGGCTTTCCGTTCCCTTTAGTGAATTAAAATTGATTCTGCTTTTTCATTTCTTCCCGTTTCGTATTCTACTTTTCCTGTCCTTTTAAGCCATTCTTAAGTGGATTTGGAAGGCCCTTCCAACCTCAAGAGAAAGATACTACTACCTATGTAATTTTGCAATCTGTTACAGCTTGATACTTGAAATGGATAAAAACCTCTCTAATAGCATTCCCCACACATTTGAATCTCCCATTGAACCATTCTGGAGTTTTTAATTAGGAATAAAAAAAACCTATATTATTTGTTCTCTTTGTGCAAAATAAGGAACCTCCATGCAGTGAACATGCAGTTTTGAGGCAATAAATGCTAGTACTGCTGTTGGTCAAGTGTATAAATATTTTAAATGTGTCATTCAGTACTGTGTTGAGTTTATATATTAAAAACACAGGGATTGAAGCGCTAGATGATTTCAAGTATTGTTTTACTTGTACAGCTGAAGATATGAAGTTGCATAGAAGAATCTTACAGTTTATTGCAATAAGACTTGGGAAATGGCTGTGTAATCAAGCCTTATCACAACTGAATTTTCAATTTTGAAATGATCACTTTGTGTATTTTTAAGATCCATAAGCAGGAAGAGGATAAAATTGTTTTCCACTAAAGACTTTTATTATTTTGTTTTGGCCATGTGTGATTTGTGTGTATTCTTGTTTAATATTTTTCTAAAATCTCACCTGCGTTGAATCCCTGAAAAAACATTTGTTATACTTCTTTACAGTGGAAACAGAAATAGGAACATTATGAAACCCTAGGCTACACCTTTTGCTCTTTGGCTACAGTGAATGCACAGTAATTAGGTTAAAAGTTGGTGGAGTAACTTTAGTTTACATCAGCACTTAAGGCATGAGTTTGTCCATCAACAGAAAAAGGTGTGATTAGGGGTGCAACAGGAGTATCTCACACTGGACTGCAATTACCAGAAGTGGTTGTGAATATATTATCAAATTAATCTTTTCCCTCATCTTCCAAAAGAAGTTTTAACAGTGACTTTTCAGGTCACTATTATCAGTTGTATTTGTCTACTCAAAAGGAATACTGATTTCTGGGTCTTTACTTTGTGTGTGTGTGTGTGTGTGTATTTAATCTAAACAGTTTTTAAGATGGCACAGAAATGTTCTCCAAACTCATAATCTGTTCCCACGAGAGGAACATCTAACAGTATGTTACTTTATGGATATCAGAAAAGTTCAGTTACAGGCAGCAGTTCCTAATGTGCTATAATACAATTACATTTAGATAAACTTCAGCTATCTTCTGTTGTTCCCCTCTTACTTCCATGCACTCACATCATTTAGAAAAAAAAAAAAAAGCTTCACAAATCCTGAAAGTAAAACTACGCAACAACTATGGTGGTGACAGCTTGCTATATATCTTGGCTGTATGAATCACTAGAATTTTACTGGTTTCAAAAGTAGGATTATGCTGTTATATCTTTATATTGGCATGGTCTAGTTCAGTGAATATTTTGGGGAAGGACAGAAACATTTAAGATAATTTTGAGGAAATTCCTGAAAGCAATTGGTAAGACTAACAGCAGCGTATCCAAGAGCCTTTCATGTAGAAAATGGAACTATTCTGCTTTACCTTAAATACAAATTCTGGAATAAACTTGAACGATTTGGGTACAAAGCCTTTATTCACACTTGTTTGTCTAAGTATACGCAAACCCCATCAATTTTGCCTTTTTGAAATTTATATTGGCTTCAGTTGTGAGTGGTGGAGTTGGTGGTGGATTTTTTCCTTCAGTGATTTTCCATGTCTTACAAGCAGAAAAGTAGGAAAGCGCAGCCCTCCCAAGTGGAATTTGTCTGGACGGCCAACCAAGGAGCAGGTTGTACGTGACCTGGAAGAGGGAAAGAGGAGGAGAAGAAAGCGATAACTCTGCAATCTTATTTGGAGAAAGAAAAATAGATCAATCTACAAGATACAAGCGTTGTCCCGTAACTTTTAATCCGTGTCATCTTGAAAGGGATTAGTAAAAGTCTGCCATTTTATCAACACGTTGGTTGGGGAAAAGAGAGTACTGTTTTTGGAATTCTGTGAAATGAAATGTGATACTATCAGTGTGAGTTTTGTTAATTAAATAATAAATTCCTCTTTATTTTGGAAAACATTCCAGACAAATCTCTATATCCAAAGAGAACAAAGAAGCTACCCACTGTGACTGATACATAATTCATTACTAGTTTTTCTCCTGTCTATATTTGAATCTTGTGGAACAGCTGTTTTCACTTTAACATCTATTAGATGGTATTGGATTTGATTTTCCTGACATGCTGTTGCCTTTGCAAGTTAGAGTAAAGCAAAGCTGTGGGTGTTCCCTTTTTCTTCTCTTCTGTGTCTGGCCTACTGTTAATGGTTGTAAAGACATGTATGTTTGATTTGCTTTAACTTATTGTTTTGGATGCTGCAGTTTAGGTTTGTGGCATATTCACACCGCTTCCAGTCTCTGTGTTTGGTGTTCCCTGAATGAGTTATTGATAGACTCCAACACAGGTATTGATTTGAAAGCCTCACTGGTAACTTGGTTTAATAAGCTGTCAGGACATTTGCTTTAGTTTTAGAACTGCACCAATACTACTAATGGTCGTTTGTTCATTGAAATTATTGTTGTAACTCGCAAAAAAACCCCCCAAAGCCAAAAGCCCACCACCACACTGTGGAATCTTTAGGATGATCACTGATGTCCTCACACAAGATCAACACTACTTTGGGGAAGGCTTATATTCTTCTGCCACTTTAAGGAAAGACTGTTCTTCTGAAGTACTTTTTGCCTGCTTTTAGGCTGTTATGCACTTTCATGATTTCTTAACAAACTACTGTTAAAATGTACTGTAACATGGATTTTGATAAGCGCACATGTATTTAAACAATTCACTCAGCCTCAGGAAAGCTGGAAAAATTGGATACCTGTTTTGTATCTTGGTTAAAATGTTTGTTACCTGCATCCCTTAAGATGGCCAGATAATGTCTAGATCCTGTGAGTGTAACTATTTAAGATACCAGTATAGTCTGTAAAAGGAGGACAGTGTAATTTTGCTTTAGGGACAGAGAAAAGGGTGTCCTTCTCTTATTTTTCTTAGAGGTGTATATATAGTCTGAATTGGAGTTTCAAAAGCAGAAAGCAGTAATAAACCCCATTTACTGTTCAGGAAAAGAAATGTTTTCTTTCGTAACTATCTGATTTCTATTTTCTTCCTTCTCCTTAAAGAGCGTGTGTGAAATAAGTGCAGAGGTATGTGTAGGAAAAACTGTAAAGTCTGCTGCTGTATATGTTTGCTACTTGACTGCATTTTCTGTTCCACTTTAATTTTACTGGTTTTGCTAAATATATTTTATATATTTTCCTTCCTGCTTCTTGTGATGGCAGAGTGATTACATATTTTGGGGGAAAAAGCAAAAACAAGGCTTTGGGGCCAGAAAATGCCATGAAGGTTGGATGTTACCGTGTATCTTGAGACATTTTTTGAGAACTGTCTAAGTCGGAAGCCATGGTACAATCTATGGGGATGTGAAAATGTATGAAAGTATAGATACTGGTAATTCTGTTGAAGGGTTGGGGTTTTTTTTTCAAATGCTTGTAAAGTCTGTTTTAAGTGCCAATACCACTAGGTGGTATTAAGTGACTAGTGGTCACTTTTATGTAGAGCATTTTTCTATCTGAGAGCTGTAGCCCTCTTTGTGAACCCTGAATCACTTCCAAGGGATGCACAAAGCCTGGCAAAATAGAAAGAAGTCACAGGGATCATGTATCACTGTCATGTTTCTAAGATTTGTGTCTCCATAGAGAAACAGTTGGGACTCCATTAACTGCTTGAAGATGAAATCTTACTACTGTACTTGAATTCATGAAGTGACGGCAAGCTTTTAAGAGGCTGACTGCCAGTCTGTCCTCATGTTGTGCCACAAGGTCTTGGGAAGCTGTGGTGCACCTGGCCCGCACAGCTACCCTATGGGGCACTAACACACGTTTGATTCTCCATCTGTAGGGGAACAGCTTGGGAGTGAAAGTAGAAGTGCAGCAAGCTTTGCTTACAAAGATGAGGTGTTGGAGGTTGTTCTCCAAGTAGAATATTTCCACTTTCCTATTTTCCATCATCAGAAGTAGAATTATGTTGACATTAACTAGAAATAATCCTTGTATGGTTGTGAAGCACTGCGAGCTTGGCTGCCTTCCAAAACAATGTGCAGTTGGTTTGCCAGCCCTAAACATGTGGAGGTTTTTTTTTGGAAAAAGCTAATAGAAGTTTTTTAGACTTAATGGCAACAGGAAAGATTATACAATTAGAATTTAATAATCCATTTTCATATTAATTAAAGCTGGTTATACTTTTTCATATGGCTATGGCTTGTGCTACAGTGAGAACAAAACTATAGAATTTCATCAGTAGAGAAAAAAATACAATAGAGTAAAAATAAAAACTCAAACACCAGAACAGAAAAGCCTTGTGAGTAACAAGTTGCTATTGCTTTCCAGGGTAGAACTGTGGTTTTGAACACTGTTTTTGATCTAGCAAATGCATTAGTGAAGAGGCAGTGGTCTGTGTCGTCAGGTTCGTCCCAAGGACACCAGTATCACTGCTGTGTGACATGGGTCTGTCAGTGAAAGGACAGGGGAGATATATTAACTAGAAATACCTGTCTGCAAAAATATTAGGGAACAATAAAACCCAATTGTTAATAAGACGTTTCTTTCAGGGTGCACTTTACAGGTGTTCTTGTGCTGGTGGTTCATTTGTCCTCGCATCCCAAAGAAACTGCAGCAAGAGATAACCTGGGTTTTTTCCTTTCTACAGGGTCATTTAAGCTCCTTTGGAGCTTTCCTTCTCAAATTGTCTTGTAACAGGATTCAAGCAAGGCCTTGAGCTGTCTGTTTGCTGCCAAGTAGTATCTGATATCATAACCTAAATAATGTCACCCTGCCCAACCCCCTAAGCCCCACACAGCCATGTGCCCTTATGTGATCTGTTTAACCTTTCTGGTGAGGAGGAATTGCTTGTCAAGGGGCAGACTGCTGCTCTGGGAAATCTGGACTGAGAGTATGTGTCATCCCAGTCTCATTTCTACTTTCATTATCAGCCCTGTGCAGAATGTTTTTCATGTAAAATGCCTTACAAACATGCATGAAAGAGGAAAATTACTGAAGTGTCACTTCACTGTAGTATCTAAACCCCATTTCTTGCTGCACTCAGTAATGCTATGCAGGTATCAAGCCAACCGTCACTTTGCACAATGCAGGGAAAAGAGATTGGTTTGTTTGTTTTAAATTACAGCAGTGGTGGTAGCATGATGTGCCGGTTTGGCCAAAATCTAGTAATACAGCCCCTGAGAGAAAACCAGGTTGCAACCACCCTTACCCCCCACAGGGTTTGGGGAAAAAGAAATTTTTCCTCGAAGGAAAGTGAAAGAGATAAAAACTATTTATTTTAACAAACACACAGGAAAAGGATAATGATGCTAAATAATGAATTAAAACCCCCACTATAGAGAGAAACCTGGGAAGATTTCAGAGTCCTTCTGTAGGTGTGGTCTCTCTCCTCCTCGGAGCTGGTCGGTGAGGGCGTGGGCCCACCCCCGGGCCTCGGGGAGAAAATTCTCCTGATGTGTTCTGATGTTGTTGAAACAGTTCAGAAGAGAAGAAGGGTAAAAAACCAAAGTCCCAGGAAACAAAATTCAGCTCTCTGGTCTCACACCAAGAGGGNATAGATATGGATGCACTCCACATGAGACAGTCTTCCATGCTGGGATGAAGACTTGTTTTGGCAAGAACTTTCAAAGATAGAGTGGGTAAGGCACTGAATGCCAGATCCAGACTGCAAAGAAGTCTTTTAAACCAAACGAAAATGCCCACAGTTCTCTACTGCCCTGGAAAGCCTTGATTCCACATGAGAAAGAGAGTTAAAAATATGGACATCTGAAGGAAAAATTGGCCTATTCCCATAGCCTGTGGTAGCAAGAAAATTTGATTCTCTGCTGCTTACATAAGCTGTGCTGCAAAACTATTTTATCATTAATTTAGTACTTCTGTCTTCCAAGGCAATAGTTCTGCTCTGTTTGTTGATGCCAAGTGCTGAGCCAGTGACTTTCTGTTCAGCCACAATGAAGTGCTTTGGCAGATGAAGACTGAGCAGGTTGTGGGTAAAATAGGGTTTCTTACTCAGCTCACTGCTGATACAACTTCTTGCTCTGGAGAACATGAGGAGAGTCTGCTGTTGGGTTAAATAGTCTGATGCGCAACCTTCTATGAGTTGGTTTATAGCAGAGTCATTGAATGAAAGACACCACCATGAACATGATTTTTGCAAGTATCAGACTTTATAAAGAAGGAATGAGAAAAAATGGGTGAGCTTTTTGTCTTGAGGCAGTGAGATCATGAGAGGTGCCAGACAAGCACATTGTGCCTACACATGAGAAACAGGAGAATGGGAAGTTTTTATGACCAAAGGGAAAGATACAATGAATTAAAATTTTCCCCTCTGCTCTGCTTTTGTGAGAACCTGCCTGGAATGCTGGATCTAGCTCTGGAGTCCCAAGCACATGGACATTGCCCTGTTGGAGCAAGTCCTGAGGAGGGACACCAGGATGATTAGAGGTGGGGAACATCTCTCACATGAGGGAAGGTTAAGAGAATTGGGATTGTTCAGCCTGGAAAACAGAAGGTTTTGGTGTGAAAGTGTGGCCTTCCAGTACCTGAAGGAAGCCTATAAGAAAGATGGAGAGAAACTTTTTACAAGGGCATGTAGTGACAGGACAAGGGGGAATGGCTTCAAACTGAAAGCAAGTAGGTTTAGATTAGATATTAGGAAGAAATTTTTTACTGTGACATTGGTGAGGCACTGGAACAGGTTGCCCAGAGAAGCTGTGGATGCCTTATCGCTGGAAGTGTTCAGAGCCAGGTTGGATGGGCCTTGAAGCGGCCTGGGATAGCAGAAGGTGTTCCTGCCCATGGCAGTGGGGTTGAAACTAGATGATCTTTAAGATTCCTTCCAATCCAAACCATTCTGTGATTTTATGAAGTTAAGCAAAGAAGATATTTTAAAATTTGCTATCTTTTGAAAGCATCTAAGAATCAGCTTGACTTCTGTTTGTATGCAAGAAAGGGAGCTTGTTCCAGCCTGCTAATACTTAACAGAAATGGAAGGCCTGGGCAGGAGAGCCAGATGTAGAAAAAGTTTGGGGCGCTGCGCTGCGGTGCAAGGCAGAAGCTCGTGGCTTTTGAAAACACTTGACATCTAACTCGAGGGATCCCTGTGCTCGCCAAGTGTGACAGGCCGGACGCCTGTGGCTGTCTCGCCCCGCAGCTCAGGCTCCTGCACCTGTGTGGGCTGTCCCAGCACACGCGGCACTCCCCGGCCACCGGAGCCGGCCCGACGCGCTCGCGGGCTCCGCCTGGCCCCGCCCCCC
>VZTD01005027.1:1424676-1448781 GCA_013397725.1 Rhagologus leucostigma
CCCGGCACCGCCCGACCCCGCTGCGCCCCGCGGGCCATGGCGGCCGAGGCCCGCCGGGGTTGCTCCGTGCCCCCCCGGGGGTTCGGTGTGGCTGCAGGGTGCCCTCGAAGCGATACTCTGGGGAGGGGACGGCAGGAAAGGGCCTTCTCCGGGAACCGTCCGTCTCCCGTCACCCACGTGTAGGAGGGACCGGCGGTCCCGAGCCCTGCCTGCGCGCCCTCCGTGCTTACTGAAAAGGATGGGAATGGGGTTGGGACACATCATTTTTTACTTCTGCCTGAAGTAGCCACCAGGCCTCCTGACTTTACTTTGCTAATCCAGTGCAGTTTTTGCGTGTTTGGTAATCCTGTGGGAGCTTCTGTGAACTTTATGTGTCACTTTGATGCACTTTGATCCCTGAGAGGGATTCTGTATCTTAGCAACACTTTGTGTGATGAATCAGCTCCTTTGGATTTTTTTTGGGGGGGCGGGGGTCAGTGCACTTGCAGCCTACACTTGGCCTTTTTAATTCTTTCTTTGAAAAACTGTGTTCCATCTCTGCCCATGGTGTTTATGCTACTCGTGATTACAGGTTCTGTTGTACCCTTTCTCAGTTACACCTTCCTTGTACTCATTCCTCTGCAAAAGCTGTTGAAGTGTTTGGATGTCTCACTACCCTGCTTGAACCTTTTCTAATTCTAGTAGTTTCCCTGCTTTTTGTTGAGCTAAAGCAACCACACCTGCTGTTTAGTTTTATTCTGAATGTATTGGTAACGTGGAGCTCTTGATGGCTCCTTTTAAATTTATGTAAATTTTACTTAATCGTGTTATCAGACACAGTTCCCACTCAGGAGATTTGGGATTATGATACATGATTCTCCAAAAACACCACATCAGTATTTGATGGCAGCTAGAAAAACACATGAAATATTACAATTTTTTAGGAAAGGAAATAGACTATAACAGAAAACGTCATAAAGTGACAGCATAAATATGTGATCGCCCATATCTTAGAGGCTGTGTAGAGTTCTCGTCTCAGAAAAAGGGTATATTAGAAAGTTTCAACATGGATGAGTGAATGTATGGAAAGCCTTTTGTCAATCCATCAGAGAGGGTTAAGACCCTTCAGGCTAGGAAGGGTCAATTTGCAGAGTGAGGGAAGAGGGGTGACTTAGAGGTGTCTGTGAAATGACAGTGGAGAAAGAGTAGGGCTCAAGCACTTGCTTTCTTTTCTGACGCACCAGGTACCTGCATCATGTGAAATGAGTAGCCATGCTCACAGCAGGAAGGGGGAGTTATTCTTAAAATGATTGGTAAAATGATGACACTGACAGACGACACTGTAGATTAAAAGTGTCTACGGGAATTTAAGGGATGCTGGACAAGTGTTTCAGAGAACTGCATTCATGGAATGAATAATTTCAGATGCAGAAACAACTTCCTTAGTAGAATGGTTAAAGACCGGGAGAGTTGAGATTGTTGAGGTATCGCATATATTTGCCTTCTCTCACTCCTTTTGAGACAGCTGCTTTTGGCCGTCTTCAGGATGGAATGACCGTCAGTATCAACCCTTCAGGACAGAAGAATGACAGGTATCAACCCCTGACCTGCGCTAGTACAGCTTTCTTCTTGAACCATTTGCCATGGACATGAATAAAAAGTTACTCAGACTTAATCCTGAAACAGAGCTGTCTCAGATCTGTGGCAGGTGAGCTGCTCCTGGTCCACAAATCCTGGTTATCCTTCTCTCCCTACTCCACAAAACCATTAGGACGTAAGAAAACTGCTTCAGGTTTGTCAGTTGTGCTTTTCTGACATTCTCTGGCTTGGCCATCCTCTTCAGAGGCCGTCTTGTTTCGTGGCACCTGGGCCCCAAATACTTGAGTTTCTGACTTTTTTCGTGGTTGAGTGCAAGGGAGCAAGCTGCCTGCCTGTGCTTGAGAGTGACCTCTCAGGTGTTTGAGAAATTCTGATTTGAATTAAAAGGCTCTGCATAACACATGTAGATATGGCCTAGCAATGCTCCATTTCTTCTGGCTAAACCATGCCAGGGTTTAACTAGCAGGAGGGGGTTTTTGTCAAATTACTTTAGACTGATGCATTTCATACACTTTATTCTGTCAGTTATTCCTGTCAAAGTGCATTTGGCAATACTCCCAGTATCTTGTCAAATCATTGGCAATCAACTCCTTTTACGATTTAAAGATCTGAAAAATTGCTTCCAGTAGGAGACATCCGTTCTCTGTCTAGGCTTTTACTGGGGTGGGGACAGACTGCCTCTGCACCTGTGTGTGGGTTACTTTGGCCACCCCTCTGGCTGTTGTCTGAGGACACAGGATTTGGATTCCTGTACATGATAATGAGCTGAAGTTTGAGCAGAGTGCAGTATCTTCTGGCTTTTGAGGTATTGGGGCATGAATCCAGACATTTAGTAACTTTCCAGTTAGTCAGATCAGGACTTTTCTACCTCCAGGCAGGTGGTTGCAGCCCCTTCCAGGTGATTTTCATTATGGTTGCACACCACTGGCCAGCTTTTCTTGGTGTGTGCTGTAAACACCATGTACGATGAGCTGCTTGTCTCAAAGACTGACTTGGGCAGCTTGGAAAAAACACAGACAACTAGATTTAACTCTTGTTTCATGCTCTCTGTCTTTTGATCCAGGTTACTCGAGAATAAGATCTTTTCTGAAGTTGCACATGTGCTTTTCATATTCTTGGTAAAAGACTTAAGGGGCTAACACTGTCCTCTTCCTCCTCCCCAGCAATGAACAGCATGGCTTTCCACTTATATTTCTATTCCGTGGCCTTTTAGCAGTCTTTCCTACTGTTTTCTTATCACCTGTTCTCCAGGTGATCATAATTACAGGTGAAATAAATGTACTGGAGACCAAAGACTGTTAATTTTTCCATAGCGTTTCTTCTAACTTTGGGTATTTTTTTCCTCTGTTTAGAATTTGGCTATATAAAAATAGACTTTTCATACATGACTGCCAGAAACTGTTGTTAAAAACATACAACATTCTTGTGTGGACAAGGCCTTGGAGTCTCCTGTGCTGCTCTTATCCCTCTTAATTTACTTTTTGTTTTCTTTGGAGAGCTTTCAATCTGTAGTGATGACATTTGCCTGAATAGTGCATCAGCTAATAAGAGCGATTGCGCTGTGCACAGGGGAAGGGACTAAGGAGTCTGCAGACACCTCCACCCCCTTCATCCTACTTGCTGCACTGTAGGCCACGTGGTGTAATTTGTCACCTCATTTTTCCTGTTTTATGGGTAGATCTGGCCCTGTAGGGACCAGTAGAATTCAAATTTGCCATTTTATCTTATGAACACAGCCCTGCCTGTTCCTGTTCCACTGTATCTGAGGGAGCTTACCTCCTTTTCTGGTGTTTTCCTTCAGGTGAACTTTGACTTTACCATGAGTCTTATTTTTCTAAACTTTATGCAGTGTTCTTGAGCTATTCTTGGAGATCTGATTTTTTTATTGTTTTGCTTTTTAATTAGGTACAAATGCAGCAAGTAAGCTAAGAATTAATAGTAAAGAAGATCTGTCACACTTCCAGTTTTAAACCTTGCTTTCCTATTAATACCAGAGTTTACTTTAGGTATTCTGGCTGGATCAGCACTGTGTATGTGTTATGAATGTTCTGAATCCCAGGGCATTCCTAAAATAAATCTCCTGTCCCCCTGTGTGGCTTTCAGAGGGTGTCTGTGTGAGGAGAGAGCGTGGTCTGCAGGTGGAGGGACTCAGGGCCTGGGGCAAGCACAGATGGGTCAGCTGGAGCCTCAGGGCCTTGGGAATTAAGTGTAGATTCCCTGAGTGCCAGAGGCACTGTGGATTTCTGTGCTTCTTCCCATCCTCCTGCAGAACTTTCAGGGTTGCTGCTGGATTTGAGAGCAGTGAACTTTCTGGAAAGGATAATGAAGGGGCTTTCAAACAGTAGAACTGTCTCCCTTGAAGGAATTTACAAGTCTTGTTCACATAAACTCACTTTAATAGTTTTCTGATGTAGCTCTTAAGCATGAGAATGTCTTCATGCTAATGACCTAAGTCAGTATATGCATTCAGAAAAATATATTGAATTTTGGAGGTATTTGTAATAGGTGTACATAATGTTTCTACCATATGTTCTGAATTACCTCTCCTTACAAAACCTCACAGTTAATTACTTCTTGGTTTCTAAGGCTTTAATTTACAAACCAAAAGGAAGGCTATAAAAAATCAGCTAAAGAATTATTAATAGATAAAAGATGTTTATGGCAGTATGCCTTTTTATCTTTTGAAACAATGGGAAATTCTTCATCAGCAACTTTATCTGTGAGGGTTTCATTTCATGGGCATGGATTTAGTCCTTGCTAATGCCAAAATGGGCTCACTGAACTGAAAATCAAAAAATTTCAGCTTTTGACTTAAGAACTGCAACTTTGCACCTGTTTCAGTTTCTTAGTGTCAAAGCATAGATGTGTCCTTGCTTAGGGGATAATAGCAAACCAGATCACTACATGTATTGTTCAGTTAATAAAAAAAAAAGTTGTGAGTTAAGGAGTGATTGTAAATTTCTACCACATCCTAACAAAAATAAATTGTTGTATAAGGCCTAAAATGGGTCATAGTGTTGTGTATTGCTAGAGCACTGTGGCTAGAAACTGTGCTACCTGTCTGGGCTCACAGTCATTTCTATAATAAATACTTTAAATAATAGATAATTTAATAATGTAAATATTTTAAAAGCATTTCTGTTTTATTCAACAGAGAACTAGGGAAAAAGTAATTATTTTGGTTTTACTAGCTAGCTTGACTCCGGAATCCTCTTGTGTGAGGCTAATGCCATAGGTGGGTCTTTGGGCTGTGAGCAATTCCCTCTTTGGCCAGCCTGGCCTGAGAAGCCAGCAAGTCAATAAATGATACTCTGGAAAAGCCAGGTTTTCCGGATAAGAGCTTCCCTTAGGTGTGCCGTGCGTCAGTGGAATGGCAGAGTTATCTCACAGTGGCGGGATAAGGTACCATTTTTCCAGCAAGCAGGAAGAAGCTGTTTTAGGAAATTTCATCTTGAAAGCTCTGCTAGAGCAGAAGGAAGGGTGGAAGGGAAGGAGACTGCCAGTTCTGGAGCTCTCCTTGTAATGCAGGGAATGAGGAGAAGAAAAACCCACAAGCAACTCTACTTGAAATTACTGAAAATGTTCACGCACTGTTCAGGTGGCCGGCGGTTCTTGGTGACTTCTGCACAATGCAGGCGTATCCCTGTCTCCAGCCTCTGTTAAAGGCATTGCTCGTCTGCTGGTTCTTAGGCTGGATGCAGGCAAAATGAGTTTCTTGAGAGAAGAATCCTTCTCAGTTTTCTCCAGTAGTTTTCATGTGCTGAGTCCTTTCCGGCAGCTTCATCCCAGGAGGTGGCACCATTCCCTGGGAGAGGCTGCTGCGCTGCCTGGGGTCAGAGGGCTCAGGGATGCTCTGTGGCAGAATCCACTTCAGCAGCTTTCTGAAAATGGCTGTTACTTTTCCATTGATACATACCATGTCTTTCTGGAGGTTCTTGACTGCTTTTTTTTTTTTTCTTGTAGGTTTGTGGCATTTAGAGGAATCTTTTTATGGCATGGAAGTTTAAGCCAGGTGATGCTGAGCTGGAATGCTGGTTTACTTCATTTGGAGTCAAAATTGTATGGCTTTTGAACATAGGAAGGAATGACCAATAGCTATCATTATTTCTAGGAAGGAAGGGAATAATTTCTCTAGGATTTTCCAGATCCACAGGAAACCAAGAACTGTATTGTCAACTTCCCTGTAAGAACACAAGCCAAATCCATGTTGTATAGAAAGGGAACAGTGTTGCTGCTCTTCCTGAATTCTCTGTGGAGACTTGTTATTTCCAGTTGGCCTCTCAGTGATTTAAGAGTGCTTAAGTAGAGGGAGTAAGTTTTCTTTTGTTAGGAGGTTTTCCTAGTTAGCTGCATTCTTGGTTGAAGTTGTTTTACCTCACAAGATTATGGTGTTATAAAAAACATTCACCATTGAAAAGGGTTAATTTAATTAATTTTTTTTCTTGTTGATATCTAGGAAAATGGATGATGATGATGACATTCCCCAGCTTTCATCCCATACGTTGGCTGCCCTCCAAGAGTTCTATTTGGAACAGCAGCAGAGAGAGGGCATGAAGACCTCCCAAGGGTTTAATCAATATTCCATTGGCTCAATAGAAGAAGACTGGGTAAGAAACTATAAATTTCAGTGAATGAAGCTACAGAGGAGTAGCCCTTACCGAGTTTCTTTTGTGGCTGGATAATGAAATGAAATTAAAGAGGGGAACACTCAAGATGTTCCTATTAATGGATGGCAACACTGTAGGGAGATTTGCTATAGTATTAAATCTGGGTATAGTTGTTTGTTCCACATGTGCCTGGGGGGTACAAACTGAAAGTACATGGAGAGGGATAAAGCTGCTAACAGAAGCATCTGTCCCTTCTGGAAATTTTAACTCCAGCCTGGCATGTGATAGTAGTAAAGACTCTTCCCTGAGTCTGAGACAAACACAGTGTAACAAGACCAAGTAATCTTTCCTTTCACATCGTATTTCTTTCTGTGTTTTGTTTCTTTGTTTTTGTGGATGCCTGTTTTGCTGCTTGTTTTTATTTGTGACAGACTGATTTCTGATTTGTCTCTGGGTTGGGTTTTTTTGGTCTTCCTTTTTCTGATCCATTCTCATTTAGTAGTTTTATCCTTTCTTTCTTTCTATACTGTTACTTCTCAAGTTCCTTTTTCCTCTTCTGCTAAAGTAACTCAATTTAAGAGTACATAAATAATGTGCATCTGCACGTTGGCTTTGAAATACCTTGTCAGTGGTTTGGATTACTTGGTTTTCCTGATGCTGCAGTTCATGCTTTGGAAACACAGGGTGTAAGGTACCGGCTGCATATCACTAGAAGTAGAAAGACTGCCAGGAAAAGAGTCACCTTTCCAGCTTTACGGTTTGTGAACTGAGAAGTTGCTATGGATTCTGGTTTTCTTCAGTTATGACTCATCACACCTAACTCTACATAGCACAGTCAGAAGATTTGATGTTGTTTGTAATTGTGCATTATCTTTCTCAGCAACTGAGCCAGTTTTGGTACAGTGATGAAACTGCATTGTGCCTGGCTAAGGAAGCAGTTCTGGCAGCTGGAAAAGGTGGCAGGTAGGTTTTAATAATTGTATTGTAGATTTACCATGTCTTTTCTCTAAATATTTTGTTTCTGCTATGTAGACAAGAGCATGCAGTTTAATTCATTACTCATTGTACTTCGTTTTCTTTCAACTGAGATACTGCAGAACTGCTTTGATGTTATTTACTGATCTTCCTGTTCATCATTTCATTGAATGTTGTAGGCTGTGCCTTGTAAAAGTTTACTATGAATCTTTTTAATTTTTTGAGAAATACAAAGTGCTTCAGAACATATTATTGGCTTGTAATTATTTTCTTAGTTTTTATATGTTTCTGTAGAACAGATGGAAAGAGCTTGGTTTTCTTCCTGCTTCTGTAAAGAGTAATTTTTAATTTTCAGTTTTTGTGTGTATTTCCTTGCTTTTCTGAAACAAGACTTTCTCTGTAGTTAAGCTTAAGATCTTTATGTAGAATGAGGTTGAACAGGTAATGACTTTCATACTGAAGACTCTCTTATTAAAGTAATAGATTGTTAGAATGGAGGAAGAATACATTACATTTTTGGGACTAATGTTTAAAATCTTTTCCCAAAGCCTCTCTGACAACTGCTATAGAGCTTTGTTGCTGTTGTTTGCCTTTTAAAATTACAGTTTAAAGTTATTATGTGTTTTTTCAGGATAGCATGTGTTAGTGCACCAAGTGTGTACCAGAAACTGAAAGAACAGGATGGTGAAGATTTTTCCGTGTGTATACTGGAGTATGACAGAAGGTTTTCTGTGTATGGAGAAGAATTTATCTTCTATGATTACAAGCACCCTTTGGACTTACCTGAAAATCTCCTGCCACACAGTTTTGACATCGTAATAGCAGATCCACCCTATCTGTCTGAGGAATGTCTTCAAAAGACTGCAGAGACCATCAAGTATCTAACAAAAGGAAAGATTCTGCTTTGCACAGGTATAACTAATAAAAATATTAGGTTCCCTTAAGTACCTTTTTCTCTCTTTCTAATGACAAACTTACATGAGACAAATACTAACTCAATAATGCTGAATTATCATTAATTGAAGGAGGAATACGTATCCTAAGCTTTTTATTTGAGTACTTGAGTTCAACCTTTATTTTAAACAGAAGGCAAGTGGGTTTTAATAGTTCAAGTCAGTACTTTTTTTCCTGTGGCATTATGGATTCTACTAAATTTTTGAAGAATTATAAGATCATCCAGTAAAATTCCAGAAATATAATTTTTCTTGTAAAAGGGCCACTCTCTATAATTGCAGTGATTGAAATCTGGGAATGGCAAACATAGGTACAAGTTATTGCTTATGTCTTAGGCACTGAAATACAGCAGGAGGAATTAAAAAGCAGTGATAAAAGCAGTGAAACCAGGTAACTAGATGTGTGTACTTGTGGGTCCTTCTTTAGGAAGATGCACTTGCTGGTTTGAGAAGTGATGTGTGTCTACCCAAGTCATGGCTTTTCTCAAACTGTATTGTTACTAGAAGACATCTGAAGACATCCAGGAAACCTTTCCAAAAAGCAAAGGACGAAACCCCTCTGTACATACAATTTGAGAGAAGGCAACCAAGCAGGCAAAATAAAGAAAAATTAAAATAATGTGGCCGTTGAAAGCCTGCTCCTTGGTTTAAGTGCACATGGCAGTCACACACAAGGATGGTTCTCAGAAGTTTTTTCCCTAGAATGGATAGGTGATTCTTCAGTTTACTGCTCAAGGCAGTAATTTCTCAGTGTGTAGCTGCAAATATCACCCTGTGGTTTATTTAAGTGAAAGAGTAGATGTAATCTGTTTGCATTTCCCATGGCTCCCTACCATTTAACTTCCTTGGAATGTAGCAAGAAGACTGATTTCAAGTTTGTTTTCCGTAAAAAGGGCACTGATACCCTCTACTTATTTTTATGGAATTTCTTGGATATTAATTTCCTAGGGATCTCTTCCATTCTTCTAGCTTTATTTTAAATTTCCCAACAGATTCTGTTGTTAAGGAAGGGTGAGAGTGCAGCTGCTTTAAGCCTGCCTTCCTTAAAAAAACCAGGCTCTCTATATATGCATTTGGGAGGAACTATTAAAAAATTTCAAACATTCTGTTACTGTTTTTTCTTACTGAATATCAATTATTTTTGCTGCAGGTGCAGTCATGGAGGAACAGGCAGCAAAGCATCTTGGTGTGAAGATGTGCAAGTTTATTCCAAAACACTCACGAAATTTAGCCAATGAATTTCGATGTTATGTGAACTATGCTTCTGGACTGGACTGATTCTCCTAGGATTACCTACAAATCGACAACTTTTTCAGTCAAGCTTCTTTGTGTTTTTTGTCAGTTACTCCACATTTCTCAGTGCTGAAATATTCTGCTCCAAGGACTGTTTTCTGGGATAACTGGAATTAACACAGTGTGATGGCCACTCTCTTTCAAATGAGTAAGCATTTGCAGTTACTGTGTTTCGTATTAGGTAAATGCGGACCAAGCAGTGCAGGTGCTGGATAATGGGAACTTCTCTGTTAGAGTTTCATTTTAACTGGTAGCTTTTACCATTTAAGGATACATCAGTGACCTCTTTGAAGTGATTTTAGCTTATAAAAACACATAGGTGTTTGCCTTGCAGGCATCAGAATCATCATTGCCAATGAACTTGATAGTTCTGTAGTAATGTGACCCATACATGTCCCTTAAATCTTGAATCATGGCTCTGATTAAATATAGTGCCTGCTTTTTAATAATTTCAATATCAAACTAAAGATGATCTACAGATATGTCAAGTTTATAGTTACAAGAATGGTTATGGTTTTTTTCCAGTTGCCTGGTTTTATCTTTTTCTCCTGTTCCACAGACAGCAGCAGAGCAGTAGAACAGAAGCATCTTAAAAATCATTGAACCTTACAAGGCCACTGAGGAATAACATATTGATAAACTGCCACTGTTTCAAATAGAAAAATGTTAGATTTTATGTTCAAGGTTTGGACTATATTTCAGTCAAAACAGATGATACACTGGAAAAACTTTGCTTTGGGTAAGAAGAGATTTTTGATAACTGGAAATTTTAAAGCCAGTTTTGACTAACCTTTTGACCACACTAGTGAAGTATTTTTGGGTGGAAGTTAGTTCATAAATTTCAAGGCACTCAGCAGTTTTATAATCTCTAAATACACTCTACAAAACACAAGCACTCGTCTTTGTATGTCATACTGTATAAAGGTTAACAGAAATGCTGCATCTACAAAATGAATCATGTAAAATGAAGTATTACATTTATTTTGTGGTGGGAATAAACCTAATTAAGCTTGTGAGATGAGACTTTTGTAAGGCAGTGATAATACTCATGTGTCTGCTGTTTGGATGCAGATTTTCCCATCTGGTGGAGTAAACAGCTGAGCAGGAATAATATAGATGGATTATAATCCTCTCAGTGCTCAGAGAATGGTGTTGTCTGACCTGGACACAACAATGGTTCATAAATACCCACCCAAGCCACTGTAGCTCTCCTCCCCATTTTTTGAGAGATCTCTTTGTTTCCTAAGACTTTTCCCTCCTCACATTTTACACCTGCTGCTTTCTCCCTGCATGTAGTGCTCCTGGGTTCCATGGTAACAGTTTTCTTCCTCTTTCACATGCCTTGGTTTCTGTCACAGGTGTTAAAACGAAGGAAGTGCAGCAGAGGAAGCGCTTGCAGGGAGAACAGGCACTGGCCTCTCCTGACAGGCTTTGTGAGCCCAGGGCTCATAGAGTCTTGCTTTTCAAACCAGATGCCATTCTTGCTGCTGAGCCAGAATGCCCCTGAAAATGACTGTCCACAGGTGAAATACAGCTGCGTTTAGTTGTTTTCCAGGAGGCTACACCATCCCTTTTATGTGGCCAGTTTAAAAATAAAGCAGACCAGAATGTTAACTGCATAGCTGTTGGCACAAATCTGTACTTTAAACTGGTTTATTACCTCAGTGTCTTGCACACCAAGCAGATGGAGACAATGAAGTAACTCATGAAACTTTGTTTTTAACTACATAGAGGCTTCAAGTGGGACAGGTATGATTGCCAGAAGGGATGATACTATTCCCCTGCCACCCACCTAAATTAAAATGTGCTGTTCAAATCAAAGCCTCACCTGTGTTGCTGCTTTGCTTGCTTCATTTTGGTAAATGTGTGTTATTGGGCTCTCCATAGCAGAATTAAAAGACAGCTTTGCTAACTTCATCAGAGGTATTTCTTAATAAGATAAAAATGCGCCATTCAGTTGTACCAAGAAGTTCACTTCCAAGAAAATCACTGCTGCTTCTCACCTGTAGGTCAGACGGCTTTGAGAAGGGGCACTGTGAAGATGCACAGTTATGAAACGGAGGGTACATGTAAATCTGTGCAGATGCACTCAACAGAGTAGCCCATTGTCCACCAGCTTTCCTCTTAAAAGCCTGGGGAGTGCAGGCAGTTGCCCAAGCAGAACTTGACTAGTGGCATTTACAGCCTTCATCAGTGATGGGAGGTAAACTATTTTTGTCATACTGGATTCCAAGGAATTAGCTGTTTCTGAGAAGGGTACAGGTCACAAAAATTCATAGTGAATTTGTGTTTTGTGCCAGCATGGTAACTTTAAGAAATATTATGTGACAGCAAAATCCCTCTTTTCTTCTGTAACAGGATTATGAATAAAAATACCAGTGTCAAGTAGTGATTGACTTTACTGGGGATGTCTCAAGGGTGGACTTTCTGTTGGAACTTCTGTTGTGAAGTGTTAGCACCATGCTAATTTTCCAGTGGCATTTATGACTGCACAGTCGTATGTGCTACAGCCTCTTTACCCTAGTCCAGGTAGTTACGGCTGTTCCCTAATCCCAGCAAGATTAATGGGTGTTTATACTTTCTGAGCACATCACAGCCTTTTTACCTTTTCCTCCTGCTGCTTTTGCGTTCATGTTCCCCCATGCAATTCCGTATTTACTTGTAGTTGTAGATCTTCACCTATTCAGACAGACAGCTTCAGGTGATGACTGGCAAGTAAACCCAAACTAGCATCTCAGGCTTTCCTCAGCCTTCCTGAATGATAGGAATTTTCCAACCTACCTTAAGTGATACTACAGACAAGAAAATAATCTCTTTACCGAGGATATTGTTCTGTATTTTGTGGCTCCTAATGTATTCCAGGGACAACCTCGTTGAAGGAAAAGATTTTCCTGGCACAAAAAAAATTTTCTCAAATCAGCTGCAGCTGCCAGATAGTTCTAGCTTTGAATTGTTTGCATTTATTGGGCCTGGAGTTGGTTCAGTGAGGCATTTCATGTCTGCCTTCTGTCAACAGTTTGTGAAGCCTTGAAGCAACTCCAATGAACACTCCCTCCCCCAGGCAAATTAAAGGCAAGGCTGTGGCAGCTGTAACCAGAGGGCTGGAAGCTGGAAAATGTCACACCACATTTGAAGTGAAACTGATATAAATCCATGATGTGATGACCTTGTTAAAAAAAACCAATTCCAAACAAATGCAAACTACATTTAACACTCAACCTTTCCCACATGAGTAATGTGGAGAGAAAGGATATACGGAAGGATATTTTGAAGGCCAGCAAGTGTTTGTGTAGCTAATAGCTCTTGATGTTAAGTATTAACAAACAGTTGTTCACTAACAAAATATCAAACAGTTGCTCGTGCTAAAACATAAACAGCTTTTGAGAGACACCTAACTGTAAAGCTGCATCAGGAAGCAAACTGGCTCAGCTAAAACGTCTGTCACAGAGGAAAAGGAGGATTAAAAAGGGAAAATGGGCTTCTGAACAAGATAACATGAAGATGCCTGAACCTGGGAAGCTTTCTGCACTTGTTGCAGTGTGACAAGAAGGATGTTGCCAACGCACGTGCTCTATTGATCCATGGAGGTTTTCCAGTTCTCTGGAACTTTCAGTCATCCAATTTCTTTATATACACTAAAGCATCTGCTTTTCTGGATAGGAAAAATTGATTATGTTCCATTTACCTGATCTTAGCTTGCACTCCTGCACCTCCCAGGAATTCCCTGATCATGCTCTAGTTACTTGAAAACCTCAAAATGACTCCATAATTAATGCCTGCAGTACAGGGGAAGAGAGTTGCAACAAAAAGTGAGATTTTTTTTTTCTCCACATCATGCAAATATATCTATATGCTCTAATAACTGATTTGTTGCAGACAAATTTATATAACAAAAGTGTGTGAGCAGGCAAATGAGTCCTGCTGGAGGGCAGTGTTTGGCCAGACTTAGCTGGTAGCCCCTGTGGGTATTTACTAAATGTTCAGTGCTGCATGGTTGGACATTTTGCTGTTGTTGGTTGGGGTCATTTCACTGCCTTTAAGGGTGAAGACTGCTTTCTATGCCGTGGAGTCTGAAGGCTCAGCTTCATGTTGCCTTAAGTGTACATGTGGAGAAAAACCCCACAATGTAATGGTGAAATGCCTCACGGTTATAAGGCATCAAGCTACTGAAACATCACCTAGTGCAATGTTTCTCCGATTTTGTGGGTTGGCTTCCCTTTTGAGCCCCTCTGATTACCATTTCCCTCTGCTCTGAGGGTGAGAAGTTCCTCCACATCAGGAGGAAGGAAAAGAGGCTGTAACTGCTGCAAGTATTTACATTCTCTGGGGAACAGGTAACTACCTATAATTGCTGGCAGCAGCCAGGCAATTAGCTGTTCTCTGAGTAGTATAAACATTTTATGACCATCTTTGAACTCACCTTTGAGGATCCCCTTGAGATAGACGCATCACAATCTGAGGAAACACAGATCTAAAGATAAGGAGAATTGAGGAAAAGCATCTGCACAAAAACCACAGCTACAAACTTCAGTCTGACATCGTGATGGGAATCTTTTATTCATTTCTGTAGTTCTTAAAGTTATTTTAGGCTTTGTAAGAAGTTACACAGATTGCAGTGTAAAAATACTGTTATGCTAGACTGAGGCAGAGAGAACAAAGTCAACGATTATGCACCAAGACGTGGAGTTGTCGTACGACTTTGATTCTCTCTTTAACTTGTTAGTTGTGATTACCTCACAGTCTTTCCATTCTTCATCCAACAACACTCCAAAGAAGAATGTGTTTGGGTAGTGTAGGGGCTTTCTCTGCTATGAATTAAGACCAATTTTGAGATTCATGATGTAGCAGATACATTGCTGCATATGCTGTTTATTCTGTAAAGATATTGCAGTCATGATCCTTCAGCCGTAAAAGAGATTCTCTGTTGTGCATTCTGATGTTTATCCGTTTTGGCGAGTGTGGCCCTTTGAGGAATTATGTTTGTGCAAGGCATGCCTGGTCATTCTTGATTCTTATTCACTAGGCTGAGTCAACTTCAGTCTCTTGTTCTGGAAATGCAAGTTTTTGTGTATCCAGAGTTTCTGGTGAGGGCCTGCCATCAAGTTCCATCAGCAGCAGGCTGCAAAGATGGAAGGCTGCGCGTCCGTAGACCAGCAGCTTTTGCAGGTGATCGTCTGTTACGTGTAGCATAAGGAGAAATGAGTAACAATAATTGTAAAAATCGGATGGATTTAGCAAGTTTGGATTGGCTGGGACTGAAATCAATGACCTCTTGTAGCATCTGGAAGTTAAGACCTAGCCTGCTTACTCACCTGCAGCGTACCTGAGGTGAAGCCTATCCTTGGTACTTACTTTTTAATGGGGAATCTCCTCTCCTAAAATGAAAAAGGTTTTCACCTTTCAGCTGCATGGAACAGTTTTATCACAAGAAACTTAAGCAGTCAGTGATGGATGAAATCAAATACAGAATTCTTGGGACCCAAACTGTGTTTTTTCTAATTGATATTTTCTGTGTAATTAGTCCACATCAAGAAAGTCCGCTGCATTTTTACAATATTCTAGCATGTTTTTTTCTCAACACCTTTGTACCCTTAGCAATTTGGCAAGTTTAAAAATAGCAAGCAAATAGAATATTGCTTCATGAATGACTAACTCAGCAAAAGTTTCCTTGCTGTAGTGTATAAATTAGCAAAAGAGGTAACAGCTCAGAAGTAAAGCTTGGAGTTTATGCAGTATAAAGGGAGGCTCTCCCAGCCTGAGAAATTATCCTTTTAACTGCTAATTTGTCACATGTACGGCAACTATGTGATTTTTATATAATGGTACTTAAAAGTAGAGTATAAGAGATTCCTTAAAAATATCTACAACCAGTAGCCTGGTATAGTAATAGTTACCATGTTTTACAGTTGCATCATCTTCTAAAATTTACTGTGAATAAGCAAAGATAAAATGTTCTGCTCTAAGTGGGGAAAAAAGGCTATTTTGGAGTTTGCAATAATGAACTAAACAAGTTTACGTGAACTAAAGAAGTTGAATGAATTGCCATCTCTAATGTTCTGAGGGACTGGACTTTCCATCTTGTATCTGAAATAACTGTAAGCAGAAAAAGAGGGCAAGTGAGTGTGTTTGCTGCTGCGGTGCAGTTTCCTGAGGTGGTGAGATGATGATGTGAGGCCAGTACTGAAACACAACTCCTAATACATTCTTCATTCTGATGAGGGCTTGTTCTGGCTCACCAGCAACTTCACTTCTTGCTTGTCTATGCTGGAATTTACGCTCTCTGCCTCCTTTTCCTGCTCAGGTACACAGGTGCAGCCCACAGGGATGGTGATGTAATCCTCGGTGTAGACGTAGCGGCCCCCGGCACAGGCGGGCGTGCGGCGCAGGATGACCGTGGGCATGTACACCGGGGTGCTGCGGAAGTGGAAGCTCTCCTCGCCAAAGATCCCCATCAGGCAGCCTTTGCACAGACAGTAGGCTTCAGGAATGTATTTAGGGTATCTCGTGGGATCATAGGAAATTCTAGAGAGCAACAAATAAAGATTCATTAGTACCTCTAAAAACAGGGATATTGATCTGGAATTATATAATCTTAGATATTATTTTAATTATTATATCATTATAATAATTATATCATGTTTTTGTTGTCTTTGCCAGGAAAAAATAGCTGTAGCTGTTGCTGTCTGGCTTCTAATTTGTAAAGTGTAACGAAAAAAATATGAACAGCTTACAGAACTGATTAGGTCCTACAGTGCACATGGAAGTATGAAGTGTCTGGCTTTCTGAATTGTGGGATTCAAGGGTTTAAACAGAATGAGTTTTGCATTTTGGACCGAATGGGTAAACAGAGCCTTAAAAAGGACACTTGGGCATTTCTAAACTTTTTATCTGCCTTGAGTTCTTAAAAAACTGGTACAAATCCTTGTTAACATTATTATTCTTGTTAAAGCTGTGACATGATGTTTTAAAATTTAGTAATTTAAATCAAATTGAATTGTACTATTATTTCTGCAATAAGTGTTGCTCCCTAGTATACTTGGGATCATAAAGGCACCTTCCCCTTGAAAGCAGAACTCTGTATTGCTTTTTCTAATTCATATCTACTGTATCTTCCTCTAACCAGAGAATAGCAATGTTTTCATGCCCACACTGAGATAAACTGCAGCTTCTTGGGATGGGGCATCCACAGCTTCTCTGGGCAACCTGTGCCAGTGTCTCACCACCCTCACTTCCTAATACTTCCCAATATCTGCCCTCTTCCAGTTTAAAGCCATTATTCCTTGTCCTATCACTCCATGCCCTTGTGAAGAGTCCTTCTCCAGCTCTCTTGTAGGCCCCCTTTAGATACTGCAAGGCTCAGCCTGTTTTCACAGGAGAGGTGCTCCATCCCTTTGAGCATCTTCATGGCCTCCTCTGGACTCACTCCAGCTGGTCCATGTCCTTGTGTTGGGGTCCTAGAGCTGGATGCAGTCCTCCAGGTGGAAGCTCTTAATAGATCTTAAAGTGATCTTAAATCTTAATAGATTTAAAGTGATTTCTAAATTGTGTTTCCCAGGGCTGGCAGCACTTCCTTGGGTATCCAGGTGTTTGCCTTTTATCTCTTCAGGCCATCTCTGAGATGAGAAGAGGTTTCAGATTTGGAAGAGACAGCGTAAGTCTGCCTCAAGCTGTGACTGCAGTCAGTGCTAGTCAACAAAATCTGTCCTTGTGAGAACAGGCAGCCTGGCTCTCCCTCTCACACCCACTCCCTGGGTTGACACTGATGTTTTTCTGGTCACAGGATTGATCTAGGAATTCATTCAACTGAGGAGTAACTCCATCAAAAGCTGGGGTTTGGTCTGTCAGCTGTCTTGCCACATGTACACAGAGCTCTACACCAACCAGACAGAGAACAAGCAGCTGTAGGCAGGGACAGAAGGGAGCTGCCCTTTTCAGAAGAACCGCCAGTTTATCTGGTTAAAGGAAATCTGGAATGACAGCTTCTGCCAAACACAAACTTGATTATCTTGTCATCAAGGAAAAGAGGGTTTTTAATAGATATGTAATGACCACTTTATATATATATATATATAATTTAAAGAATTTATTTTCCTCACAAAAAAATCTGACCAGTTCTCTGATAGCCAGAAATCTGTGATGTTGCAGATATTTTTTGCAATGCTCCTCTGTCCCATTTATACTTGCCTACTTTCCCCAGGAAATACCTTCATATTACAGGATCTCACACCAGTGTGAAATAAAATGTCTGGTAGCCAGCAGAAAGGAAGAAAGGGGAACACAGACCTTTCTACCATGATACATTCCCATTTCAAACTCAAGTGTGAGTAATTTCAGTGGTGGATTGTTAAACACACCGTGTGTCAAGTCGTTGGTATTTCCTCTACTGTATTATCTCTAGCACCTGGTTTATGATGTTACTGGAAAGCATGAACATGCTTCTGCATGCAAACATGAGAGGTTTCACTCATAAGAGGAGAACACTGTCACTGGAATCATGGTCTACAACCATCTCCCTCCTCCAAATTCCCGTGTGGAAAAAGCCAGGTATTAATGGCGTGGGTTTTTTGCAAGATGGTGTGGTTATGGCATGGTTTTCTACTTTCCAAAGGAAAAAATCTCTTATATTACTAAGTTCGATGTCAATACATTATACAAGTATTGGAAGGAATCAGAGAGAATCCAGACTTAATGATGGATTCAAAATATAGATGTGGTTTTGCATCCAGACCAGAACTTCAAGACTGAAGCCTCTAAGTAATGCCTCCTGAAATTAATACCTTAACTCAAATGTCACTAAAATCTGGAGCCATATACAAGGTTCTGCATCTTCAGCTCAAACCTGTTCAGAAAAGCCATATAACTAAAACCTCATTTGTATCTTTCTAGGCAACGCAGACCTACTTGGGTCTGAACCACTAACAAACGAGTAATATCCAGCATTTAGCTGGATAAATGCAGTTGGACCTGCTTCTGTTTGCATGAACTGAACATAATCACACTGCACAGAAAATGACCACTGCCTCAGCTGCTGCAGTTTGATTCCTCTCCATTACTCCAACCACTACAAGCCATATTTTAACATCTTCTCCTGGAAGAGGGTAAACATGTTTGATCACGTTAACTAACCAGGTAAAAACACATGCTCCAAGTTCCCGCTACGTCTTTCCTGCATGTGCTGAAAAACACACCCAAAAGATGGACGGAGCTGGGAAGAGTAGTGGAGAACCAGAGAAGTGCAACTTTCCACTGGTACTCAAGTGTCCCCTGCAGCCTCGTGTCATTTGCTGTGGCCACTGCTGCAAACCAGACAGCCCAGACACTTTCATGAGGATTGCCCTTGTCCTGTGAACTCAGGTCACCACTGTGTAAGGCTAACTCTGCCTCGCCAGCGCTCCTGGTTCACAAGTGATAGGAGCAGTGAGCTGTGCTGGGCTGCTCTATTCCCATCTGCTGGAACAAGAAGCACGTTTGTGCTGAACTGGAACTGCTAATGAAGTGTGACTCGGCTGCTTTTCCTTATGACCCTACGAGTGCTTTGAGAGCTCCCAGTGAAAAACAAACTTCCTTCCATTTACGTACTAAGCCTGGAAACTCAAGAGAAAACTTTCTGTCAGAAGTAAAACTCTTGCAGAGACTTAATCTGCCTTCTCCTGTACTGCTACTTTTATACATAGTATTTTTAATAATATTGTCACTTCGTAATTTCCAAGCTTCTGGTTCCACGGGGTCAGATGCTGGGCTGGAACAGGCAGACGACATTTCAGAAAATCACTGTTAGCACTGGGCTAACAGCTGGATGTTATCAGGAGTCTAATAAGCAGATCATCATCCCCTTCCTTTGCACTCTGAAATACTTACAGGATTAAGAGCTAACAGCTTTTTTTCCCCCTTGCCAAGACATTTATTTCCCTGTAGCAGGTGTTATTTTGTTCACCTTGTGCTTAGTTTATTTTATGTACAGGCAGCAACATAGGTATTACTACTACAGGTAGCACAGTGCTTGCACAAAAATAGCCCAGTGCTAACTGATTTTCTGGAGCTGTACAAACGTGCTCAACTCAAAAGGATGGTATCTCTGCATCCCCTTGTATTCTTTCTCTTGGGACGTGCACACTGTGCCACATGGTAATGTTAAATCCTGGAAAATGTCTTGGATAAGCTTCTAGAAAATCACTGGAGTATTATTTGAAGGAAAGCCCTCCTATATGACTTTGTTCAAACACATTGCAGACAAGCTTGGCTTTTACCAGTGAAAAATGACTTGCCTGTATTGCTTTTATTAAGATTTTATGTAAATGAGCACTAAACCAAGGATGCTTATAAACTGAAACTGATTTTTGAAAAACAGAAAAAACAAGCTGGGCAATGTTTGAGAGAGGGACTGGCTAACTTGGCTAACATCATCAGAGCAACACTGACAATTAAAGTTAAATCTCTGTAAATTAACCCGTAGTAGATGCAGGATTAGGCCCCAGAGGCAGAAACAAAAGCCACGGGATTTGGAAATTCAGCAACGTGAATGACTTCTTGAATACACATCAAGAAATTTTGCTAAACTCATGCAGAAGTGTGTTTGCAAACTAGCTATGATTGTTATTATAGCCTTAAGACATCAGAAAATAAAAATAGAGCTGATATATACAGCTGGTTAATGAATGTCATCTGTGCTCTGCAGCACCATGAATGGAATCACAAATCCGCACTACCTGTAAAAGTGCTGCTGACTTCAGCGGGATCAGATTTTTCAAGCACTGCTCTGAGCTTTATGATCAAACCACACAAACGTTTAGGCAGACATTTTAAATTATTCCTTTTTATAATGGCTCTTGTCCATGAGCAACTTGTCTGTGCATCTCCAGAGCTGTGCTTGCGCTGCTAATGATCACCATGATTGTGGCTTCTGTAAATGTTAACAAGAGCACCCATCATGTGCTGTCAGCAGGGTCTGCAGGTCCACCCATATCATTAATTCTTGCTAAGCAACTCTGAACCATAGCAGTAGCCAAGTGGCCCTTGCCAGAACCTCTTTGTACAAGCAGGCTTTCCGGATTTCATTGATTGTCCATGTAATACTGCTAAAAAGGACAAGCAACCCCTGGATAGATGTCACAAACTGGCACACAGTCAGCTTGATGATTTCATGGAAGGATGATTTCATGGCAGAACTTCTGGTGCTGGCTCTACTTTTTAAAAAAAAGCTGGGTAATTTGTAGCACAACTTCCTGAAGTGCTGAGCAAATCCAGCGTGCTCAACTGACTTCAGGGAACTCTGCTGTCTCTTTATAGCTCTGCAGAGCAAAGAGTGATTCGCGTGATTAAACTCTGAGCCCTGAGTTATATACTGATCTCCTGTGGCCATCAGGATGGAATTTCAGTATCAGACACACGAACTAGTATTTTTCCCCTAACTTTTGCCTTAAATACCACCTGTTGGTTGCTGCTAGCAGCAGGGTCAGGGACCAGATGGATCTGTGGTGCAATCCGTGTATAACTCCGGTATCTCTGGGTTGTAGTAAGCCAAAAATGAAGTAAGTCCTGATTTTTGTATAACCAAATTAAAAGACCAAGTAATGGAAAATAAACAGTAAGCACAGAACAAAGACAAGCAAAGAAGCCACACAAGGATTATCTGAGCTTTGAGCCAGTCAAACCTAATTCTGCCATACTTAAACAGAATGACAGGCTTGGGATACAGGTGATGCAGTAGGGTCAACGTTATACACAGTTCTCTAAGTAATATATTTGATTCTTTCTCGTAAATGCTGATACGAAAAAATTCCAGTTGACTTGAACTGAACAGTCATGTGAACAGAAGAATTACAAGCAGCAGCATTAAACAGCTGGGAGCAGGTGCCTGGGGAGATGTTCAGGGGAAGGTAAGTAGAGCCAGACTTAATATCTGTATTATTAATGACCTGGGATAGGGAGTATAAACAGTATGTTAATGAAATCTGCAGATGGTAACAATGAGAACTGCTGCAACACCAATGAAGACAGAGAAACAGCATGAGGTATCTCAGGCACTAAAATGCAGGTCAAAAAGAAAAAAGAGCTTTTATGCACAGAGCAGAAATGAATTGCACTGTAAGTCTTTAGGTGCAGAAAAGAAGTCAGAGAACAGGATGTCTGTGAGACGCTGGAACGGGAGAGGCATCTTGATGCAAATTTCAAGTAGTCAAATTCAGCCTTTGAGCAGTGTCCTGTCAGGGCATACAAGAGGGGTCTGCCTACAGTGAATTTATTTATGAGTATTCACCACTAGAACAACTTGGCTGATTCAGAAGGCAGTTCAGGAGACAGCAATGAATCTGTGAAGGGGAGCAATTTATAAGGGAAAATAATTAAATGCAAGTAGGCTTGTCAATAAAGTGCTGTAATACAGAAGAGATCCACGTGCAGCTTTTCAGATTAACACTCCAGCCATGGAGAAGAAATTGTTGGGATTGTATAAGTGAAATTGGTTAACCATTGACAAAGCATAATGGGACATTACTTGCAGTCTTTAATGGAGAGCTGTGTGTCCCTCTCAGATACGGAGTAGCTCTAATGGGATTAAGGATCTTCCAGGGTACCCAGCTGAAGACCTCAGAGCAAAACAAATTTTCACATCTGGCTTCAAAATCTATGAGATAGCAGGTGGTAACAGCTAATGCACGTTAGCAATCTTGTATTTTACACTTTAATTACACATCTTGAGATATCTGTTGCTGTCTTACTGCACACTAATGATACAGTCAAAATGCAGCCACAAAAAAAGGTGTAAATGAGATCTGTTAACTAGACAGGGTACTCAGGCATCTTTACGCTAGAGAAACATTTTTCCTTCTGAATATAATTTTAGATTTTGCTTTTAATAGTGTAATACTTTTTTTCCCACTATCTTTTACAATTCCTAGTTTGGACATGTCATCAAGTTACTTGCATGTGAATGGTTAGAGGTCTGTCTTGAAAACATTTTGATGAAAAGTACAGTGGATTTACAGCTTCTTAATAAACCTTTTGTAAGCCAGGCCCCAAAAGCCAGCTGGTTCTCTGTTAAGAAGTAAGCCTATACAGAGCTCCAACTGCAAATAAATACCTGTCCAACAAGATGTAAGCATGGAAGGTACTATTTTCAGACCAGAGGAACAATTTTCTGATAGCACCAGTATTTTGCAAAACCACTGTAAAAAATACCTGAGCCCAGTGGTAGGTGTTTCGTTCATGGTATTTGCTTTGTGCGCTCTTAGGTAGCTTAAAAATCCTCAGTCTGCTTAGAGAAAATGTATTGCTAAAAATACTTTGCTTATGAAAGGGTTACTGAGCAACTAAACCATCTTTCTCTCAGTAGGATTACTTACACTAAAAGTGGGCAAAACCCATGCCATAAAATAAATGTTTATTGGAGAGCACTAACAAGGAGATAACTGTTTGCTACATACACAGGAACTGCATCAAAGTATATACCAAGGATAATGTATAAAAAGTAGCAAGAAAGTCAGTTCCTTTTAAGTTTGCACGTTTTAGCTTCCTGTTGTCTGCAGTCCTTTACAGAAAGCTGTAAACAGAACTCAGTCTTATTCAAACCATCAGAAGACTTCATAGTCTTCTGAGAATGTGATCACACATTGGGTTTAGTGTGTTAGATGAGTGGTTTCCAAGCTTTTCCAGAGCTTCCTATAGAAGTGCAGGCTCTTGTTTTGTGTATTAACCAGCCTCACAACAAATTTACTTTACTTACTTGTTTTTATGCTCCCTCAAAAACAGTCTGTCAGCCCCTGTTCCACCTCAGGGGAAGGAGGTTTGCAAAGCACAGGTTGAAAACACAGGTGTAGAATATTGCTGTACTCATTCCGTGCCTGCGTTCCTACAGCAAACCGGACATCAAGCCCTTGGGAGTGTTTGGTAGGTGAAGATACGGCTCTGTTGGTAGGTGCCCTGACCACAGACTGTACCCTGATGTATTTTTGAAACAGCAGAGCGTCTCGAGTCACATTTTGGAGAAAGCATCTGAGCCCCTCTGTGGCTGCTGCAGTCAGGAGGTGCTTCTTTGGTGGTGGTCCTTTTTTGAGGGTCCTCTGAGTGAACTTCACACATGACAATTTGCCCAAGTGACTTTTTGAGGGTGGTCTGTGCTCCCGGGTGGGTGTGAATGTGGGTGTGAGCTCCACCTCACATCTTGCTCCCCCTCATTCATTTCTCTTTTTGCCGATTAGACATATTCCTCACGCAAGCTGTTTTTACAAAATTACCTTATATCGCCTACTTAGACGCGTGCTTTAGCACCTTTCCTGCAGGCTGCCGCCTGCTGCCGCGGCCACCCCTCGCCTCCCGAGCCGCCCCGGGCACGGCGCGGGAAAGCCGGCGGAGCCCGGCGCTCCCGGTCCCGCACGGGGACACCGCCTCGGCTCCCTTCAGCCCGCCGGGACCCCCTGAGGCGGCCGCACCCCCTTCCCCCGGCGCCCGGAGTCACCTGTATGCCCAGGGCGAGGCGCTGCGCAGGTTGACGGGGAGCCGGACCCTCTTGTCTGCGGGCGGCCGTGCCCCGGCGGGGCAGCTGGCGTTGTGCTGGCGGCCCGGCGGCTCGGGCTGCAGGGTGTGGTGGAAGGCGCTGAGCATGCCCGCCGCCAGCCGCCCGTACAGCTGCTCCAGCAGCTCCTCGGGCCGCTCGCCGCAGCTCCGGGTCCGCGGCGGCCGCTGCTTGGGCGCCCTGGCGGCCT
>VZTD01005027.1:1449199-1508180 GCA_013397725.1 Rhagologus leucostigma
CTCTGAGCCAGGGCTCGAGACTGAGGCAGAGCCAGGGGGATTTGGCCCAGTCGGAACCAAAGTGTCAAGGCTAATGTGAAAAAACGTGGGGATTTACAGATGGGGAAGGAACTGCTCTAGCCCGGACTCTCACGGTCACTTTAGGGCAATTGGCACTGTCCCTCTTAGGGGTTTGGGATTTCCGACTTGCCCGACTCCAAGCAGCACCTCTGGCATGTTTCTCCATCCCAGCTGTGTCGTTTCTCCAGCAGGCACCGAGGTGGTTGATGTCCAGCGTGAAGACTGGGGCTGGCGACCGTGAGGCCGCTTTGGAGCTTGATCCGCCCGCTCCTCCAGCCGAGGCGGCCTGGGGCAGGCCAGCCACGGCAGGTTCACTCTGCTGACTGCAAGAGAAGCCGCTTCAGAAGACAAGAAATTTGCATCGTACGTACCTAAAGGAGGTTGAGGTGAGTCTCACCTCTAATGGCTCCTCCATCTATTCTGTATCTGTATTTTATATCTTCTAAAAACACGATGTGTTTTATGGTCTCTGGCACAACCCACCAAAAAAAGCATCTTTACTACTCTGGGTCATAAAAGATGTGGTCCACTGAAATGGTGTGCATTAAAAACAGACTTTAGAATTCATCACTTGAATCAAATATTTCACGTGCTCTGATTAAGTCCTGCACATCTCTTGAGGCATTTCGGATAAGGATAGTTAAATATGAAAATATTAATTAGGAATAAGGGAAAATGGGATCATAAATCATACAACAACTGAGAAACCCCAGCTTGGTACCACAGAAATACAAGACATCAACTTCACCAAACAGGCTGGAATTGCCGCAGAACTGTCTGGCACTCATAAAGTGATGAAGTGACTTGATTTTGTGGTTCCTGAAAAGTCATAGAGTTAAATCTAGCTATGATTTTTAGTGATTTTGGTGCCATATGCATCACAGGTCAGTATCAGTAATTAGCAGTATCCTGACCTTTAACTGTGTGGGATTTGAATCAGATTTCAGCTCTGAGAAAGGATGGCTTTAAATTGAATTCAAAACTCCCCTTTGCAGTCATATCTGCAGGCGACAGACTGGGACAAGGTGTGTGTCCATTTAGCCCAGTCCAGTCTAACCCCTGACCATGCACCTGGCCTTGTGTTACTTCACCACCTTTGAGTGGTATATGTGACAACATGGCAAATATTTATCACCATAAATCTGTTTATATTCCTCTGCCTGAGACAAACCAGTATCTTGAGAAATTTCTGATTTCTGAGTAGCATGAGGATGACACGCTTGGCTTTGCAAAATACAAGTTTTATGCACTTCCTTTATATGCATCAACATTTCTGGGAGAGGTCTGCCTCAAAAAATCAGAGCAGATGAAGAGAAAACAATGGCATAGGCATTAAACTGCCATCAAATTTAAGGCTTTGTGTCTTACCTAGGCAATATTCTAATTCTGTACATTAGTTGCATTGTATTGTCTTATGAAAAATCACATTGATTCAAATAATAAGAACTACAGAAGGGCAGCAAATGAGATTCCATTACACAGGAACTCAGTGCTATGTGAGTTCTCGTGGCATAGTCTACCCTAGAGACATCTGAGTCATAAAATATTCAGTAATATGCTTTGGCAACTTAGGTTCTTGCATGAATTTAAGAAATACTAACCAGTATAATTGTCATTGGTATTAATTTATAATTTTCTTAGAATTTGAGGGGGATTTATAACAAAAAAATACAAATGCAATATTGAAAAAATATTTAGTAATATTGATGTAATATTTGATATTTCAATCACTGAATTCAGAAGTATGTCTTTCACTTTTACATAATATTCTAAATGTTCTTTCTGGGGATTGTCATTCAATATTTACATTTGGGAATGGCATCTACCTCTCTCCTGAGATTACCACCACAGTGATCAGTGTCAGATAATAAGTTCAGTTCCACAAATCTCTGCTATGAGAAAGTCAAGATGTTCAAAAGAAAACTAAGCTGTGCAAGAATAAGGCAGACATTTTAATGAGATCATATAAATAAGAAACATTTTCTGCACCTGATTCCACCAGAGAGCATTTCATGCCATTTTAAACACTGAAACGTGTTTAACGAAAAACACACCAGGTTTGTCTCTTCAACCTTGCATTGTTACCAACAGCTGGAGAAAAATGTGTCATAGCAGGAGAACATATACATTATTATCAGACCATTTTGATAATTTGGAAAACTGTTTCAGAACCATTTTAATAATGGTGAAAACGTGACAGTAAATGTACGAATGTAGCCCTTCCCAGACACGTTAATCCCCAATGAGCAGCATGGTCAGGACATTTTCTGGTTGGGATTGTTGTCCTCCATAGCTGCTCTGGCACGACAGCTGGTTTTAGATACTGTGGTTCACACACAAATAAATCACATTATTGTGACAAGCATTAGGAATGATACCACAGTGATGTGCTTGTCACAACAGTGTCAGAATTGCCCTACACTGGCATATTCCAAGCGCTTATTCCCATCCTGCTACAGCATTAATGAGATCCTATCTCTATCTGAAATAATGATGTGAAAAATGTTTTAAAAATCATCATACAGATCTTCAAGTTGAACAACTCTTACTGTTGGGTGGAACAAACATTCAGCTGGCATCTCCAGCAGGTATAAATCTTGAGAGAGGGAATTAAATTACTCTCGGAAGATGTCCTTCTCCCTCGCATTCTGTTTGCAGATAACCTGTCACCCAAACTCTTCTGTTCCTGTTCATCTTCCCTGCAATTGTAATACCACTTTGCAGCTTCCGTGGCATGGCATCTTCTACAGCAGGATCTCAACATATTTTACAGTTGTTAAGCAATTCAGCTTTGTAAAAGTGAATTCTTGAGAAGTGGAGAATCTTCAAAGGACTTCATTTTGCAAAGGTGGAAACTGAGGAGCAAACAGGTTAAAAATAACCTTTTTACCAAAAAGTTGAGTGTCCGTGTCCTTGACATCAAGAATAATCAAAGCATAGCAAATTAGATTAATTTCTTACAATCTCATACTACACTTGCAAAGGAACCAAGAGAAACAGCCCTTTATCAAAAAACTTTGTCATGAAACATGAAATTGGCAATTCCAAGCACAAATAGAGGCTGGGTAGGGAGTGGATTGAGAGGAACTCTGAGGAGAAGGTTGGTGGTGTTGGTTGAAATAAGCGTAACAGGACCCAGCAATGTGCTCTCACAGCCCAGAAAGCCAAACGTCCCCTGGGCTGCATCCAAAGCAGCGTGGGCAGCAGGGCCAGGGAGGGGATTCTGCCCCTCTGCTCTGCTCTGCTGAGACCCCACCTGCAGTGCTGCATCCACCCCTGGGGTCCCAGCACAGGAAGGACATGGAGCTGTTAGAGAAGGTCCAGAGAAAGCCACGAAGACGATCAGAGGGCTGGAGCACCTCTCCAGTGAAGACAGGTGAGAGCTGGGGTTGCCCAGGGAGATTTTGGATGCCCCATCCCTGGAAGTGTTCAAGGCCAGGTTGGATGGGGCTTGAAGCGACCTGGTCTAGTGGAAGGTATCCCTGCCCACAACAGGGGGTCAGAACCAGATGTTCTTTAATGTCTCTTCCAACCCAACCCATTCTATGATTCTATGAACTATATCTTTGTACAGTTTTCAATTCCTATTTTACTCTAGAATACCTCTGTTTTAAAAGTAGTGAGTCATGTAGTCTGTAGTGAAGGATGTTCAGAGGAAAACATGAAATACATGATTAAGAATGCTTTGATGCTGTAGAGCTAGGCTTGTTCAGAAATAAATAAAATACTACTCAAGTAGTCATTTATATTTGGCTCCTGTAGAGAGAGATGTTTTTCATACATGTAAAGAGAAAGGTAACTTGGTATGTTACTAAATCCAGCACATCCTGAGGAAGATCTCAAGTCTAAGAGGTCAACTGATGATTGTTTAATATTGTATAATACATCTTTTCATGACAATAGAAGCTAAAATACCTCATGAATCAGTTTCTCAAGGGGATCAGCATTTTCCTAGGTTTAATACTGCTCCTCTTCTAACATAAAAAAATAAATTATTATAATAGCAGGAATCTTAAATGATTGACCTACTAATTCCAGAATGATGACCACAAGATCATGGTTTAAATGCTGCTGGAAGCACATACCTGCTCTGTGTGGCTTCTGGAGATGGAATCTGTTTTGTGCAACTAAGCCTGACAAAAAGTTGCTGCTTTAATTTCTTGGATGAAAATAGAATTATTTAGCTCATTCAGTGTTTCCACTCCTGTGGTTTCTAAAACCTACCTATTGCAGGACCAAGGGCATCCTACATGGCAGCAGGGAACACAAGTCACTGCACCTGAGCTAAATGCCAACCAAGGACAGGGTCAGGCACATCACATCAACATAGCTCAATAATCCTGTATAACCCACATAATTATTTGAGACAAGTGCTCCACTGGCCTGGCCACACTTTCTTGAAGAACTGAGCTGCCTGAATCTTGCAGGTGTGTTCACCTCCCGACAGCCTGAGGCCTTCCAACAACATGGTGACACAGCACTCTGGACATGCATGCAGCTTCTTTCTGAACAGATTGCAGCTGTATTAATCTCCATCAGGGCTCACTCTCCAGCCTTGAGTCCAGTCGTTGAGTCTTGCATTCCCTCACACAGAATATCTTGCACCAAAGAAGAAGGATGCTGTGCTGAAGCCACTTCCAAAGAATGGTTCCTGGCCCAGGCTTACCTTTGGATCCTGCACGGCAGTTGTCTGGGAGATGAATTGTCATGGTCCAAAACTGTACTACTGTGCACTCCTGTGCTACTGTTCTTACAGAACAGCTGGTTACACATCTCCTCCTCTGCTCTGGGATTGCCCTGGCAACGTTGCAGTTCTAGTAGAGATGCAGCCATAGTGAACACGGTCTTGAAGTGGATGAACCTGGGCTACATCATTTTGACTGTCAGCAGGACTCATTATTCTGGTGTTGGAGCTGGATCACACGGCATTCTGTCAGTTCAGAACAAGCTCAGTGGTGCTTGCGAAATAACATGCAAATACATCATAACCCAGAGCATTATATAATCAGATCCTCATGCTATAGGAAACAGCATGTTCCAGAAATCCCTGGGAGTCTGTACATAGGAAACAACATGTTCCAGAAGTGCTTGTGAGTTTGTGCAGGGCTGGAACAAAAGTGCAATTGTTTGTAATTCTCAGAATTCTACACCATGTACAGTTAGGCATCTGGGCAAACCGAACCAAGAAACTGCTGCTGATCAAAATCTCGCTGATGTCCGCAGGAGTGTTTCTACAGAACAAGTCATTAACTGTATCCTGTGTTATTGGTACTTCATACCACTTTATCGTGGACATGTCTATGTGATTGCAATGTTTGGTATTGGATTTGCATGGCCGAGCTTTGGTAGTGACAGGCTACAGGGGTGACTTCTGTGAGAAGCTGCCAGAAGCTTCCCCCACACCCAGCCGAACCAATGCCAGGCAGCTCCAAGACAGATGTGCTGCTGACTAAGGCTGGGCCTATTAGAAATGGTGGTAACACCTCTGAGATAACATATTTAAGAAGAATTTTAAAGTAAGTTACCACACAGATGTAATTGCAGCCAGAGAAGAGCAGGGTGAGAACACGTGAGAGGGACAGCCCTACAGACACCAAGGTTAGTGGAGAAGGAGGGGCAGGAGGTGCTCCAGGCACTGGAGATGAGATTCCTCTGCAGCCCCTGGTGCAGGCCGTGGTGAAGCAGCTGTGCCCCTGCAGCCTACGGAGATCCACAGGGATGCAGAGATCCACCTGCAGCCCTGAAGGAGCCCATGCTGGAGCAGGGGGATGCCTGAGAGGAGGCTGTGACCCCATGGGAGGCCCCTGGGCAGAAGAGCCCAGGCTGGAGCAGCCTGTCCTTGAAGGACTGCACCCCGTGGAAGAGTGACCCACACTGCAGCAGTTCGAGTGGGACTGTTGCTCGGGAGATGGAGCCACACTGGAGAAGTTCATGGAGAACTGGCTCCCATGGGAGGGACCCCACAGTGCAGCAGGGGAACAACTCCTCTCCCTGAGCAGTGGGAGAAGCCATGGGTGATGAAGTGACCACAACCCCCATTTCCTGTCTCCCTGAGCCACTATGGGAGGAAGTAGGGCTGGGCAGAAGGGAGGGGTGGAGGGAAGCTGTTTTGAAGGTTCATCTTACTCCTCATTATCCCGCTCTGATTTTGTTAGCAATAAATTCAATTAATATCTCTAATTTGAGCCTGTTTTGCCCATGATGGTATTTGGTCAGTGATCTCTCTCTGTCCTTATCTCAACGCATGAACCTTTTATGGTATTTTCTCTCCCCTGCCCAGCTGCAGAGTGGAGTGCTAGAGAGGTTTCAGTGGGTGCAGGAATCCAGTCAGGGTTAACCCACTGCAGTCTACTCCAATGTCTTCGTGTTAGAAGACCACAACAGTGTCTCGCCTGCCTTCTCTTCTGCACTGTTTCACAGGTTTATCTATGCTCCCTGCCATGGTCTCAAATATTTACTCTTACTGTGATTAACTCAGATACCTCATGCCACTGCAGTCTGTAGCTGAAAATGCTCCCTCCTGCCTGGCACATTGCATCCTGGTGGTCTCGGTCTTCCAAGACTAAGCCTGACAGAAGGAACTACCATGACATCCAGGAATATGTCATTTCTATGACCAGAGCAGGAGATACAGCAGCACTGAGGAGCAGGCAAGAGAAAGACTTCCAGAAATAAGGCAGCTGCCATCCACTTCCTTCTCATGCTCTCTTCCACAGCCCTTAGAAGGATCAGGCCCCAGAGCTTACCGTGTCTTTATTCTTTGGTGAGTCCCTTGGGGTGTTCCCTAAACCACACCGAACGTGCTCTGCTCACACCATCAGGCGGAAGCGGTGCAGTCCCAGATGGAGCGCTGCTCCAGTGCCACGGGAAGCATGCTACACACAAAGCTCATTAGCTGTGCCATAAAGCCCACAGGACACTTCTGACCACTTGCAGAAGTCCTATGAAACTGGGCAGTGTTTCTAAAACCTGGAAAAACGTTTCATGAAGATATGAAGAGACCTCTCCACTGTCACTGGCTGGGAAACAGTCTGAGCACCAACACCCAGAAGGAGCACTGAAAATTTTAGAAGACTGAATCCTTGCATTTCAAAGTGCAATAACCAAAGTCTAACTATTAAACCAAACTCATGCCAGGGTTTGAAAAACAAGCCATCGCAGTGGACTAGTTTTGCAAGTATTTATTAGGAAATTCTGAACACCTGACTAGTATTTTTCATCTCCTCAAAGTGATTCCTGCTACAGGAATTTAACGTCTCAGTAACTTCAGGTAAAACTTGTTCAGTTCATAAGCAAAATGGTGATTTCTGTAACAAACTTCTTTGCCCGTACTCAGCTTAGGCTGTAGAAAACTACCACTGTGTGGTCAGTGCCACAGTCTCCAACATAAGACTCAAAAGCTGCAGTCTAATTAGCAATTCTAACAAACTAGGCTGAGATCCTGACAACTCTGACCACTCAAAATAAAAAACCAAAAATAAAGACATTGCCAAGAGACTGAAAAATGCTCCTAGTTCATCTAAACGTAGACTAAAACTAAGATGCTTTCTTTGGTATCAGTGCGAAGTGATTTACTGAACTGGGACCTTAAGGAAGACCAAGGTCATACCCAACATTTTCAGAAAGTCATTCACAGGCCTTAAGTAAATTCTGGCTTTGGATGAAGGATAGAGGGTTTTCAACCTTACAAGCATTGCTTCAAGGTATTTTGCATTGAAAGATGCAATTTTAGAGGGTTCTCTGTTTCATATTATCATCGTAATTATCTCTGAAAGCAAAACCTTTACACATTTGATACAGCTTGCAATGTGAGTAGTGTAGATCTTATGCATCAGTAAAATAACCTCACCATTATTTTTTTAAAATCAATCACAGAAGACACTGCAATTACAAATCCATGTTTTTAACATAAGGTACCACATGTTCAAAGTATTTCACAAATAGTTTATAAAATTCCACTACAAAATCATCATAAATGAAAAGTTTTTCAGCTAAAACTTCTACAAGGATTAAAAAAATGATGAGTGGCCCACATGCTATTCTGGAAGCAGATCCTCTCCTAGTTCTTCATCAGCAAAGTCATCTTCCTCTGTTCTTTTTCTTGCTGCTGTTTTTGGTCTTTCTGGTTGTGGGCCAAGTGGATCTGCGTACGAGGCATCTAAGGTTTAAATGAATACATGTGAAACAGTTACAAGCTATTTTAGCTTTAGCTTGTTTTAAACATAAAAAATCAAACACAAGATTAGGATTTAGCACTACACCTCTGTGTCTTTGAAATGCAGACCAGAAAGAGCATATGAATGCTGAAAGAGAACAAAACACTGCATTCAGGAACTGAGGCAGGATACGAGAGCAAAGTTCCTGAGCTCTACTGATAGAAGGCTTTTTTTTTTTTAATAAATTTCTCTTATTATACTACAGTAAGAAAAAACTTTGGAAACGTGCAAGGAACAGCAAGACTGATAACTTGTGTAAGGAATGGCTGTTTAGGAAGTACCACATTCCACACGGATTTGGGTTTTTAAACCCCTCTGAAGATTCAATCTTATTGAAGAACTTACGACTGCAGAACTGCAAGAACTGACTTAAAGGATGCAGCAGATATCGAAAGTACTATTAACATGGGCCACATTTCTTACTATTTACAATTACTTTATAGTGAGCTCTGAACAATGAAGCTAAAATGTTTTCCCAATTATCTAATTTTACATACTCTTCCAATAACTTTTTTTTTTTCCTCTCTCCTTATTTCTCCTCTCTCTGAGGACCATGAAAGTAAAAAAGGTATAAGATGTGCACTTGCCTATTTCTTTGCTGCTGCTGCTACTTTCATAGGGTTCACTTGTTACAGGCAGAGCTTTTAGTTTGGCACTCAGTCTTTCCCCTTTGGTACCACCACTATCTGGGGAAAAAAAAAAGACAAATAACATGCTGTTATGTTCTGTGAAACCATGATACAAGAACAACATCAATTCAGCTACTACTATCTGTCAAACTAGACTTGGATGAAACCATGCTTTCATGACAGATACAGTACTCATTTGTAATAGTGGTCTTTAAAACACAGTGGACACTGTGTCCACACATGTGTGTGTTAATGTTTTTTAAAAAATGTATACAGCCGTATTACTTTGGAGTAAACACACTAAAATATTTCTGCTTCGAATGCTGACATTTCAGTTGCTTATAAATTACAGTCACATTTTGGAGTTAAAATAAGCATGACAAATATAAACACTGTCACAATGTACACAGGGCATTTCCTATGTTTGTGTGCTTACTAATACATCAGTGTGATCCACCTGCTCAATATTGTCAAGGTTAAATGCAACACTAAGTTTGCTTTTAATTAGAAGAGCATATTTGCCATGTGCTGTCTGCGTGGCAGGCAGGCACAGTTCATGTGTTCAGACCATCCTGGCCCTGCACCTCGCTGTAAACACTGCGCTGGCAGCTCAGTTTGCAGCAGGGCCCCAAGGAATGTGTCGGCTCCAAGGGCTGCCTCCTGCCCAGACAACATCAGATTAACATTCTCTTGCCACACTAGTATTCCAGACACTTTAAATATTCTGTTCACCTCTGAATCTCTTTTTCACATTCATGGCAAGCTTTCAATCTCATCTGCTACAACAGATTTTTATGCAATATTTTTTCTCCTAAGAGAAAACATTTTGTGTTTGACTTGGTCTATTTACAAGGCAGGACATACAGCCAAATAGAGACATGTTCATTTACAACACCAAACAATGTGGGTATTAAAAGTCTTCCATCTGTAAGGAGGAAAAATGGGTTTCATTCAAACATTAATTACAAACTCTGGACTTGGCAACACATTTCCATTGTCTTATTTACTATAAATGTTATTTTAATAGATACTGTTGTAGTTAAAAGAAAAAAAAAAAAACAAAAAACACCCCCCCAACTCCTACAAAGATGACAAACCTTTATTTCTCTATAAATACTACTGCCGACTTCTGTTTGCTCAGCTCTAAATTGGAAGACAACATCTCTGCTCCAAGAAAGATCTAATACATACATTCACATGTCAAACAGTTAATAAGTTCACAAGACGCAGATTACAGTTGAAATTTCAAAGCAAGAAAAACTATTTTAATGTACACCCACTTCCCTAGGACCAATTCTCACTGACAGGTTTCATGAAAGAAGTGAATACTTGAAGGATTTGAAGAAATGGGGAGAAAACAATGGGTCTGCCTGGAGAGGAACTCAACCAAAGGGCTGTGAAACTACAAAAGAGCCTCCCCTTGATTTCAGTGGGCTCTGGACAGGCCTGTGCAACAAGGAGGTGAGAGCTGGGCTTCAAAGATGGTGTGGATGAAAATGTTTTGAGGAAAATACAATATAATCAACGAGAAAAAGGGCAGGATAGAAGTAGGCACAGTCTTGCATAATGGAAAACAAGTAATTTTTGAGATGATAAATAAAGTTGGAAGGAGCAGCAAAGAGATGCAAAGACAGGAACAATACAGCAACCTACACTAGGGGAAGACTGAACTGTCAAAGAAACTCCACAGGTTTAATTGGTTGGTCCCAGAATGGAAGAACTGGATGTAATGAAAATAAACGAGGAGGAAGATGGCATATCAAATGTTTTCACCTGTGAGGGAGGAAAACACATGAGTGTCAGCGATACTGCCAGAGGAAGGTGAAAAGACTTTATATTAACTGAAGGCAAGAAGAAAAGGATGTTAGACAAACTAAACTGAGTGGGATCAACATGATACCCACTAGTTACCTGCATATCTTACTGCCCTAAAAAAATACATTTGAAAACAGAGGCTTCCTTGGACGTTCTAGGACCCTTAAGTTTTATTAGGGCTACATCCAAGAAGGCAGTGAGGCAGTAAGTCCAAAATGTGAAGCCTTTTCATTTACTCTGAACCTGCCAATCTAGACCCACCTCACCACAGAAAGGAGCACCCTGGCCTTTCTGCTCCGTGTCGTATCCCTCTCCACATGCTGTCCAGCTGTAGCAGCCTGTGCTGGAGCAGGCTCCTGGTACATTTAAAACTAACCTAATGAAACCCTTTTCTCAGGTAGATCAGCAAAGTAACACAGCTCACCTTACTTCTGTATGACCATTATATCTAGCAAGAATGAAGGGAAGGTTAACAACTCTTCTGGTTAGTTCTTCACATTTAGTTTAAATTAGGCTAATGTGCAAAACCACATCAAGTCTCTATGGACTGCAGTATGCTCTGAGCATACCTAAAAATGTGGAAGAGGAGCATCTTTCATTTTAAAATGCATTCACAAGAAAGTAAGATGTGCTTGACACCATCTGCATTACACGGAGATGTCAGACAGCAGCTCAGGAAGTGAGAGGTCTGGCTTCAATGCCTTCCCTCACCTGAGGGAGTTCAAACCCACAGCTCCAGCTTTTCAGAATGTCCTAGCTGTTGAGCCATTTGGGGTAAGCTGTTCTTGACACTCTGCCATGGGATACAGGATTTGGCTGCCAATATGGCAGCTATTAAAAATTCTGTTGACACATAACATGATCTGCCAGAAGTCTAAATCTCATCTCGAAATTACTTTTTGTAGTTCTGTTTGCAGACGAATCATCTGCATGTTTTTATTCAGTATACATTCACACATAATTTGGCAATGTTAAGGAATATAAGCTTGCAATGTAGACTTCAGGATTTTGGTATCCTACAGTGAAGAGAACTTCAGGGAAGGAGTTGTTTTTAAAGCCTGCTATCACAGACGCATACTTCTGGGAAGCAAGTTTTACAATTTCTACTCACCATTCCCTGCTGCTCTCACCCTATCCAGGAAAAAGATTTTATATACATTTATATACATTTTGAATTATGGGAATGAAACTAACTTTCACTAAAGCAATACACAGAAGAAAACAAAGATACCATTGGGACAAAGGACAATAATAAAAACTCTGGATGAAAAGCTTTATTTGTAGTTTTTCTCTACTAAGAGCACAGCTTTGCGTATTAATATCTGATTGTACCTACAATCAGAGGACTACAGGCAGATATTTCTGAAACTGCAAATTAATTCTCTCTGTATTAGTTTTAACTGTACACAAACACCTGCTCCTGATTCAAGGCAGCTTTTGAATAATGGAAGACCACTGCTAAACTAAATTGCCCTCTGTATCTGAGGAAACCTTCACTGCAATGAATACCCATTCCTTATTTATTAACTTATTGGGCTTTTATTAAATAAGTTATTACTGTAGTTCATGTGGAGGCCAGCCCCACTGTACTCACTTTGGGGTGACAGTGGGGACACATCCACATGAACTGACTGCAGGAACATGGCTCCAGATTTCAGACGAAAAAGCAACAAGAACTTATTAAGCAGAGCTGGTCCATATATTTTAAAAATCTGATTTATAAATACATTCACTCTGTAAAATGATTATACTTGAGACTTGGATTATCATGCTGACATTACCTTCCCCTCACAGTCTGTGTTCAACAGCCCTAACTAAGGACTATGCATAGAAAGACATAAATAACACAGTCTGCATGCTGGTATCTTTTACAGTGCATTCCTTCCTCTCATCTGTTTAAAAGTCATGGACATAATATTATATTTAGGATATTTAAATTATTCTATTAGAATAGTTTCATTCGTTTAGATTTGTTCAGTGTTTTACAAAAAACTAATTTGAACTAACTCCCTCACATAGAATTTGGACAGAAATAAAAAAGAATCAAAATATAAAACCTAATTTTAAAAAATGACTGATTTTATATGGCAGAACAATGAATAATGCAACATACTGCAAAAGTAACTCTGTTTGGTAATAGTCCTATTTTAAGTAGTGATTTCTAGCTAACAAGATTCTCAATCTTTTTATCTGTTTCTGTACTTCCTATGTCACATGATACCTGTGTGTACTTCAACCCATAAAATCCATGGTATTTTGTATGTATTTTTTAAAGGAATCTAACTAGTTGCAAATTACAGTCATGAGACTATTGCACTGGAAATTCCTCCAGTATCACAAAGGACGTAAATTAGAATTTTTAGTACTATTTTACTCATCGAGGAAAGACATCAAAGGGTAAGATTGTTTGGTAATCTACTGCCTTGGTAAAATGTTTATGTAACAAAGAGCACAGCGGGCTAATGCTCCACTAAATCCAGAACGTGTTTTAAGTGCACCTCTGTGTATCTTTCATATTTGGGATGAAGACACCATCTTTGGAGAAGAATGGGCATTGGTTTGACCAAAGAGAAGAGTAAGTTCAGTGTAGAAGGCAGAATATTATATTAAAACTGTGAAAGAGCTTAGAAAGTAGATGCGATTTATAATTTCACTGTGGTTCATTTTGATTTGAAATTCTGTTGAATGAAAATTGTTTGTGGTATGTCAGTTCAGCTAAATCCTTAGGTGAGTTCAGAGCACAAAACAGATTAAGATATTCTCTTCATTTCAACAGATTTTCCCTTCTCCATTAATTAAGAAAACTTTTTTCTATTTTGCACACACAGACAATGGAACCATCCCACAATGACTTGTAATTAATGAGGCATCAACAGGCACACAAAGCCTAGAAAATATAAATTATTGTGATGTCCTGGCTGCAGGGTAACAAGAAAACCTCTTGTCTCCATCACAGTTGGGATTATTTGGGATGCCTACAGCTCTAACATCTGAGACATACTTCCATAATATAAGAGGACATCCCTATAGGATGGTAAAGGGTGTTTGAATACGGGAAATTTTTAGGGATGGACAAACTGACACAGTCACCAGTGAAATGAAAAAGGGAAAAGACACCTAAATTATTCCCATGTGGTTTATTTTCCAAACTCATCCTGACAGGCTTAGGTAACAAGGAGAATGCAAAGTAGTCAGCCTTTCATCTTCGGAATTCAACACTGCTTCTTTGGGCTCCTGTCCGAGACTGCATGGCTCCTCTCATCCAGCACAAAACTCCCCATTCAGAGAGCTGGGCAAATGCAGGGACCAAGTAAACACTGCCATGGGAATGGATTCCTTAACGTCATGCTTTGCCTTGTATATCTATGTATATCTACATATATAAAGGCATTATGCTATTAAACAGGAAAAATCTCTTATGGTAGAAAAAACCACAGTGCACCAACTCCTAAGTTCTGGATGTTACAATCCTGTATCTGCAAAACACAAAAAAGTGAGTATGAAAACAAGAAAAGATTATTGGAAAGAAAATCTTTGAGAACTGCCTAAACTCAGATGCACTGTTAGCTGCCTTCAAGGTTTCGTGATGTTGTGGTTTTGGTTTTTTCTTTCTCCTGTCTTAAATTAAAAAGAGTAATTTTAATAGGACTGTATCAATGTAATTTGCTTCCAACATAACTCAAGTAAGATTGAAAACCATAAATCTGATAATTGTGGGGAGAAGAAAATTCCGCTTTTTATAGTGAGTGACAAATGTGTTCAATTTTGGGTAGCCATTTTAGATTTAATGCTTATCTTTCTCACAAGACAAGAGCAGACTTTAACTGACATTGGCATAGATGTCAGTTTCCTTGGCCTCTCTGTTTCCGTTCTGTCTACCATTCATGCACATACCAATCATATTGCTGAAACTGTGCTTTGGTGCATCTCATACACCTTCTGTTTTAATTTATATTGGCAAAGTACTGGATGGCCTATGAAGTACAAACCTTGCTGGCTTAGTTCTCTTTCTTCTTAGCTTCCTCTTTAAAAGCAATTTTAGATCATATTTCCTAAAACAAGGAAACCTGAATTATTAATACTCTTAATATAAATAACTATATAGGGACAAAATACTTAGGGGGAAAAAATCTGTTGGGAATACTCACAAGTATGGGGACAGTGAGCTGGTAAGAGGAAAGAAAGAAAACAGGCATCATACCTAAAATATTTGGAATGCATACAGACTTCAGTTAGCTAGTAAGTGCTTTAATTTAGCTGGTAAGTACTAAACTAAGGAGGATTCCATGCTTCACTGGGTTCACTAATGATAGCAAATCCTTCATACAGTATAGGAAAATGATGCCTTTTGGTCTTGGCAGCACCACTGGAAAAGACTAACCTTAAAATGTATACAAATGTTTCTTTTTTTTTTCTCGTTTTGAAATCATTAATTTATCAAAAGCACACTCATATTATGAAATAAAATAACCCATGTTTATATTTCATGTGTCTTCACACAGGCCATGTATAGAAATTTATTAAATTGCAAATTACATCTCATAACCCAGGCGAATAATGCCAAGCATTGGACAAGATAAAACGTTTAGGTGCTCAGGTTTCTCTTAGTCATCCTCAGTACAAGGGGGACAAACACAGTCCTTAACATCTGATGCTGTGAGTGTCCAGTTTCTTCACTGATAAGTCTCCCCAGAGTCAACTTCACCAGTTAAAATGTGCCCAGCGCCTTTGACTCATTCTAAAAATACATGTAAGTAGTACAGCTCACCAGCACTTTTAATTAAGAATCCCAGCAGGAAGTTAACTCTAGGCTCACTACAGGACCTTCTTTGTACCTCTGCTTGTTTGCCGAGTAATTTCCAGAAAGGCTGGATCTTTGGCACTGAATTTGTGTAATGGAGGCTTCTCAAACACGCTCTTATACAGACTTGTTCGCAAACTCTGTTTTTTTCCACTCTTTTATACATTTGACATAGTATCTTGAGCAACAATCTCAGAATTACTGATAGGGCAAATTCTAGGTCAATTCTTATCCTGCTTAACCTCTCATCCTCTTTCTTATTTTTTTTAATTTAAAAAAAAAACGAAGAAAGAAGACAACTTTGCATAGATACTTCTGTCTTCAAAAGAAATACTGACAAACTGGTAGGTTGGGAGATTAATGTTGTCTTAGCATCCTTTCAGCATGAGCCTAATTAATATCTTCTTTTGCTAAATTACTGAGTCACTCCCTCCTGAAACATACCCCTTTTTCACTAATGACGGTGTGGATAATTACAAAACAGAGCTGGAAGAGACCTTTTGTGCTATTTGCCTACACACCTGATGCAAAGTTTTGCACACCTGTAAATACCCTTGCCTGCTACCAATGCTGCTCTTCATTTCTATTTATTATATGCCAAAGTGGATTCCACTTTATGACAGAGAACAGGGACCAATCCTGTCTCACACTGCTGTTTTGTTTGCACCTCAGGCTGGCTGCCTGATCACAGGGTTTATGTAACAAAGGAGAGCCCAGAAACATTTCTATCCCTCTCTGTTACTTAAATAAAGAATTACTTTGGCCTGAGGCCCAGAACAGGTAAAATTTAATCCTAGGTGAATGGTTGTTTCTTTCATACATCAAGAAATTATTTAAAAGCTTCTCTAGTGAAACTACTGAGCTGAAAAAGGAATGAGATCTCTCTCAGGCACCTAACACTCATTCTTAACCCTTAGAGAATCCAAGAAAGCAGTCTTCATAAATGTAACAGCATTCTAAGGTCATCTTCAGATTACATTAGCAATTGCCATGACTTTTCATGACCCTATAGAATTTGACAAGGGTAGGAAAATATCTGTTACGTAAGTGGAGAAATAAAATTACCAAATAAGAAAAAAATACCATAAATTATTTCTCTGTAAAAGGAAGGGAAAAGAGGCAAGAATTTATAGGGGATATCTTCTAATGAGACCCATTGATATCAAGATAAACCAAAAGCAGAACACAAAGAAACCATTTCCTTTTTGGATCAAAATATGGATTGTTTTTCTAGGTGGCTGAAGTAGCCTGAAGTCTGCTAGTTTCCTTAGACCAGCAGTGGGTGACTGTTAGGTTTACATTACTAATTTCATCGATTTACTAATGGGAGGGAAAAATCATTAGCTCTGCAATATGCAGGCTACCTAGCACAGAAAAGACAAAACAGGGCAGTTTCCTGACTTACACTGCAAGAGTTTTATATTTATGGAAATCAGCACTGTGAATATGTAGAAGCAGAGAGACTGAGTAGTCAGAGAGGAAGCTTTCTTCTAGGGAAGACTCCAGAACTTCAGTTCTGCTATACAGAGAAAAGGGGAAGGATGAACTCAAAGATAGTTTAGGGTACGTTATCCTTATTATAGAGTTGGCTGCACAGAACAATCTGCTGAACTTGCAACAAACACGTAATACAGTAGATTACATGGTGGGCACAAAATTCCCTTTCCTTCATGTTAAATAAAGAAACAATGAATTCCTATTTTCTGTGGCTTATGTGTTCTGTTTCGTTACAATAAATGATTCCTTATAGTAAATATTCCAAAGTTAAAAATGTTCAAATACCAAGTTAATGGGATAAAAACATTCAAGTCCACAGTACTGAAAACAATCATAAATTTAGCTTTAGGAATACACTAAGATCTGTATATAAAACACAAATGTTAGACCAAATCCATGCTAGTGTACCACTTGTGATTTCATACAGCAATGAGAAAATCAAAAAGTATGAAACAAAATTTGTGAAGTACTTACATATTACTCAGCGCATATTTGTGTGCATTTCAGAATGAAAGGAGGCTTTACAAACACTTTCAGAAAATCTGTTTTCTTCAGGATCCTGTCAAAACTGATATTTAAGCAGAGGCATTGACTACTTACCACCACTTCCTTCTTTGCGGCTACGTGCACTGCCATCTCTGCCAGATTTAATGCGCTGCAGAACAGTGGAAAAGGTTTGAAAAGAACAGAACAAAAAAAGCCATTTAGTAATATATATTAGAGATAATTATTGAAAATTCAACTCAGCTTATTAATAAAACAGTAGGAGAATGTTAAATTAGACTTACTATACTGTAACTACTAAAGCTTGTTTTTCCACACACAAAATTGTCCTTAAAATCAGGGTTAAATCCAATGTTTATATAATACAAGAGTTCTGAGAAATTCAAAGAGAATATCTCACTAAATTATTTTTCTTCAGATAAAATTTATACAAGGAATGTGCATAAAAATAGTTCAGATGTTCCTTTGTAAAGTACAGCTGAAAAAACAGGCAACAGAGCCCTCCTTGCATGAGTTCAAAGTAGCCTCTGCCTATTAACATCTTGTAAATCCCACAAGCATTTTATTATTGTAAAGACTCAAAAGGGAGAAGTGGGGGAATCTATAAAAAGAAGTATTCACCCTATGGATCTTAGATTTCAAATTTTGGCACAGAACTGTATTTCACAGCAAAATTTAATTTGCTGTTGAGTGTTAAATGCAAGATAAAGGTGAAGGTAAATACTTTAAAAGCTATGTTTAAAAAGTCAGCTCTCTTGCACAGGGGAAGGTACCATAAACATCTTCCAGCTGTGTTTTTTTGAGTGTTAGTTGAAAACTTTAATGGTTTATCAAAGCAATACCTTTGTATGACATGGCAGACTTAGCTCTTCTGGCAAAACACCAAATTTCTTATGCATACATCTTGTCAATTATAAGAAGGAACACCTCAGTGAGAGACTTTGATAGCTAGGTACAAAAACTTGATGTTTAAAGCACTCAGCTATTAATAAAGTATCTCTGCATCTTATTTCAAAATATGAATTCAGGATCTGATTAAAACACACATCATGTCTTCAGGTCAATTACCGTAACTTCTTCACTCATTTTTCACCAGAAAAATACCATGAAGTCTGGCAAAGTTGTAATGATACCAAAGAAGTGAAAAAACTTTCAAGATTCATGCCAACAGAAAAAGGAAGAACGCTTAAATCAAAACCCACAGAAGTCAGACAGGAAAGCACTGAGCCTAGTATGAAACCAGGACTGGTCTTGGAGCAATTCAGTCTGGGACCAGAATTTCTCACACTTTTTTATTTGTTTTGGGAAATCCTCAAGTCTAAAATATGTTCTCTGAATTTAGGATTAAATATCCTTTTCACAGCCCAGTGAAGTAGCATATATCAATCCTCAGGAAGCCTGTCCAGACTCTCCAGCTGTTGAATGACTGACAGCAAGTCTGATAGCAGAAGCTCAGCTTCTGTCTGCCCAAGGGAAGCTGTCCCTATGTAATAGTGCCCTCTTTGCATTTACATCCTTCAACTTTCCTCCCAAAATATTACATAAGAGCTACAGCTTAAACAGATGATTAACTCGTGTAAAATTCCAAGTGAGTAGTTTGTAAGTAATCCCACACTAAAAGCAGACATTCAAAACAGGTTTCCACCCTAAAAATGCCTATTTCTCCCATGACTGCAAAAGACATTTAGGATGGTTAGCCCAGATGTGGATGCCTGAAGGTAAAGGGAGTAAGGCCCCTCCAGCATTTGCACCTCTCATCACTGCTTCTCACCACACCCCATCAGCCCCTCGTTCCCAGCCATTAAGCTCACTTAACGGAAATAAATAGTAATGTGCGTACACAGCAGCGCCAAGGAGGCTCTGTGAACTTTTACACCATTACCTGTCTTTTTTAGAGTGAAACATGAAAAAGGAAGACTAAAGCAGTAAAAAACAAAACAAAACCAAACCAAACAAAAGCCCCAGCCCCCCTTCCCCCTCAGACACTCCAATGTATGAAGACTGCAGTAAAAATTGAATGCTGTGAGAAGCAGGGAGAAAAATTTCTACAGGGAATGAACTCCACAGATGTTCCTAGATTCTTGGCTGGAAGTATTTAAGAACTTGTCCATACTTGAGAACTGAGGGAAATAAGTACTCCAGAATATTTATTTTGGTATAAAGTCCATGTGGATATATTTATTCTGAAAAAACAATACCAAAATAGAAAATTTTGATAAATTTCTACAGGAAGACAAAGTCAGTGTGCAGACTGTGAAACACAGGTATACTACACTAGCGTTTTACCTATTTTGTCTTTACTGGGTTCAATTGAGAAGTCAAGGATTAGTCTAAAATTGGGAGCAAGAACTGAACTGTATCTGGTACTGCTAACTGAAACCAGTATTCCTATTGGAAACTTAGGTGGTGAAATATTAAAATTTGGTAATTTTAGAACTTGAAAGTATAGTTTATGACTGTATGGTCATGGATGACAGAAGGAACTTCTTAGGAAAAAAAAAAAACCTAGTAATTTCCAAAGCCAGATGGTAGAGAAGACTAAAAAACCACACACACACACATCCCCAACCAAGAAACAAACAAAAAAACTCTTCCAAACACAAAACTAGGGGATGGGAACCGAGATGTAACATCAATAGCAAAAAAAGGAACTGCAGGGCTATTATTTGCAAGACAGCACTGATATAGAGGTTGTCACAGAAAGATACTCCACTACAAATGCAGGACAGCCGCATACTAAATCGCAGCATCCCCTGTAACATCTTTTCTTAGGCTTTGCTCCTTTACTAACTACAACAGTGTTCATTTTAAAGAAAACTGTGTCAGTGGGTTCCTTGGGAGCAGAAAAAGTTGTTCCTTTCCTTTGGGAGGAAGTTGTAAAGTTTTCAGAGCATGGCAGAGGAGAAAGCCAGAAGAAGGAGATGGGAGCATGTCCCACCAAGACAAGGAGCTGCAAGAAGGAGTAGAAAGCAACTCATCAGACTTCGGATATTCTGTACTAGGAACCACAGGGGCAGAGTTTTGCTGCCATATAGAGCTTAGTCAGGCTGGAAACACTGGTCTGTCTGCAGGAATGAAGTTGACAGAACTGACAAGAAACCTGTTTTATTTTTATTATTGGCAGTGGTTTTAAGGGGGCACAAAGGCAAGAGGAGTGTTTGTCTGGGGTTTGTTTGGGTTTTTTAAACCTACTGCATTTCATTTTTAGCTGCTTAAATGAAAATTGGTTTAGTTTAAATTACAGTACAATCAGGCTTATTCAAAAGGCTAAATTAAAACCTTTTTTCTTTTCTGGGTAACACACTAGAGGAAATATTTTAGCAGATCTACTGCAAATCTTTGACTAATTAAAAGTGCCATCATAGGCACCTTATGTGGTCTAGACAGACCTGTTCTAAGACCCCTCTACTCTGTTCTCCTGAGACCCCACCTGGAGTTGTGTGTCCAGTTTGAGGCATCCAATGTAAGGACATGGACATGTGGGAGAGGACCCAGAGGAAGGCCATGAAGATGAAAAGAGATCTGGAGCACTTCTCCAGTGAAGACAGGTTGAGAGAGTTGAAGTTGTTCAGCCTGGAGAAGAGAACACTGGGCAAATATTGTTGTGGCCTTTCAGTACTTAAAGGGGTCTCACAAGAAAGATGGGAACAGAATTTTGCTAAGGCCTGTGGTGACACGACAAGGAGTAATGGCTTTAAACTGAAAAAGGGTAGAGAAGGAGAAAAAATATGACGAGGATGGTGGGACACTGGAACAGGCTGCCCAGAGAAGCTGTGGATGCCCATTCCTGGAAATGTTTAAAGTCAGGTTTGATGGGGCTTTGAGCAACCTGATAGTGGAAGGTGTCCCTGCGCACAGCAGGGGGGTTGAAACTACATGACCTTTAAATGTTCCTTCCAGCCTAAACCATTCTGTGATCCTGCTTTGCAAGGTCAGTGTTGTGACAGGACAGAGCCGACAGGCTCTTAAACAGGAATACTGAAATGCAAGACACAGAGTGAGCTTTCCACGTCATGGCTGAATTACAATCACTATTGAAGTCTGAAGAGTCTAAACCAACTATGCAATAATTTGTGCTACCATGAGTCTGTGTTGGATTCCACTGATAATTCTGTCATTCAGGTATAACTTAACGAATTCCCTTAACACAATGAAGTCAGAATGAAAAAAACCTGTTACTAAATTCTCTGTTACTAAAATTTTAAGTTACTTAGATGATTTAAATTTAAATACTCTAGCAGTAGCTTTTTCCTCAGCAGGAAATACAGAAATCTGTTTGGGAAAGCTCCCACTTTCCATATGTAATAAAGAGAACGAGATATGACAATTTTTTTTTTTTATTGCGTTCAAATATTAAATTTCTTACAGAAGAAAAAGATGTTTTCTTTAAAGTCCTTGACATTTGCCCATCTATAATTAACACCTTCAGTGCAAAAAAAAAGAAGGCCAGCACTACATGCAAGGAAATAGCCTTTCCATCTCCAGGGACCTCTCTCTCTCATTAGCTATAAAATAATCTGGTTTTAACTGGTTTTGTTGGTGAGCTTTCTCAAGTAAAGCACTGAGGTATTGAAAGTTACTGCAACGAACTTTGTATTATCACTGACATTGAACTAATTAGAAACCAAGCAAAGCCTGTTTAACACATTTCAGTGAATCTCTTAATTATGAATTTTGCAGAATAGGAACATTATACCTGGTCATCTGTTTTGCTTACTGATACAATTATGGGGAGACATGGAGGAATATTAATCCCACTACAGCTGTGGACTGCTTTATTTTGTCCATTTTCCCAAGTGCTTTAAATTTTACATTTACCGAAAAACCCAATCAGTACACTTCAGCTAGCACCTCAAAGTATGGTTGTAGCGCGAAGGTGGAATCCTTCAGCCAGTGTTCTCCCTTGTAAGTTTCACTTTTAAAATGTCCTAGTGTTCATGTGCATACTCAGACTCCCTGGAACTTAAGCAGAAGTAGCTAAGGATGCATGTGCACATCATCTGGCATCAAAAGGGACCAGTAAGTGTTACTAAGAGCAGAGTAAATTAGTTAAGACTTAAGGTATCCTAATGTGACTGTGTAGCTTTGAGGCAATTCTCTGGATAGACAAAACAAGCTTGAATACTTTGCAGCTCAACAGGATGGATGATGCTTTTCAAACAAGCATCTGTTTTTAATTTTAAAATCTCACTTTATCACCAGAATAGCAAGAAAACACTGCACGAGTGCACACACACACACAAACATGAGCTCACTCTTCTGAACAGAACACAAGTCATGATCTCATACCTTTCACAGCCTGTTACTTTTGCATGGAATTTTTTTTTTCAGTTTAAAAATTGGCACTCACATGAATAGTTTACTTCTACCTATATAATATGTCAATGCTGCAGTTTTGTATATAACAAAAAAGGAGATCTACATGGACAAATTCTTAGGCTTCCCATCTCTCCCTATAGTTGCATTATTACTTGGCTCATAAATACACTAAAGTATTAAATAAAATCTGGCAAGTAAGTAGGAAAGACGACATTCCAGAGTCATTGAATTACGCGAGTGGCTCCAGCATTCCCATTACGTCCACATAGTCCATCTTCCACTAGTATTTAAAAATCACAGAAAATTTGGTGCTCAGAAACTATTCAGACAGATGTAAGACTGATCAGTAATTTAAAACTAAACCCCCCAAAACATAAGCCTCTGTAAACCAGGAAGTTAACAACACATTTTATCTTGAAGCATCATAAACACTATTTTAGCTTCATCTATGCCTGTAGCAATATTGTATATAGCGATACACAGAGAAACAAACTTACCTGCTCTCTTATTTCTTTTAATTTTTCTGCTTTCTTGAGCTTTGTTATATATTCCTGGACTTCTTTCAGCCCCATGTCTGTGCAAAGACGAACTAAAAATCGGAGGCCTAATTGGAAAGCAAAGCATTGTTAAAAAAAAGACTGACAAGCAGATCACACTGCAAGTGCACCCTGACAGAACTGGACACGCAGAATGGCAAACAGTGCAAGTAACTGCAAACAAGGCAACTCCAGTCCAGTATCACTATACAAGTTGTGATATTTTGCAAGTAATTCAACATTTTCTCTGTATCTGTATCCATGGCCAGTACAAATACCACTGGTATGTGTGGAAGGCACAAGGCTTACTAACTCATTTGGCTCAGAAGTCTTGACATTTGCAAAATATTTTGGAAGCTGGAAAGCATAGTAATTATACTAAGATATTAACTGAGGATCTGGTATCAGGAGAATTTGGTTGAAAACAATTTTGCAAATGCCAAGTGAATCAAAATAGTTTTTTTTTCCTCTGGCTGTGGTTGATTTTTTTAAAGAGTAATATTTACAGAATTAAAAAACCCCAACAAAGCTGACATGAAAATCAACTGTAACTGTATGACTGAACCAAAAGAACCCCTAAAAACATTCTCCTGAGACACTCTACCAAACTCTGAAAACATTGTTGGTATTCCTATGTGTTTGTAAACATTCCTTTCAAAGAACTGAAGCAGAAACAAGCAGGACATGATCCACTCTCTCCAGACTGCTTTCACAAACATGTTATTTCATTTTGTGCTAAGTTAGTTTTCTGCTGGTTTAGGAAGCCCATGGTCAGGCAGGGATGAGGGAAGAACCACTGTTTCAGCAGCAGAAAACTTAAACCAGTTAAACTGTCTTGCCTAACTCCTGCTTCCATTTGTGAAATTTGTAGAAACTACATTCAGAAACATATTTGCATTCTAAAATGTTTACTAAATGCCCCTCTGAAATATGTGTGACCAACATGAACATGGTATTTTGTTTATAACTTTGAGGAGTTATAGCACTGACTTTCACTTGTACAAGAGAGCTGTGTGATTCCTCTTTAAAAAAGCAATACCTTCGTTAAAGCAGAACGATACGATTTTAAAATAAAATACAATGAATGTTCTTCCCACATTGCATCTGAAAGCACAGACTTGTTGGCGACAACCTTGTATTTTGGAATTTGTGAGGCACAGTGTGAGATGAAAGAGAATGTTTACACAACCACTGACAACCCTTATTTTCTACAGGGCTTTTTTATTTAGAATACAGGTGTGACTGATTTTGCAAAATGTTTTACTCTTCAAAGTTATGTTTCCCATAGTTTAGTTTGAAATCCTTTATGCATTTTCCAGAGACTGGCTGTCCAACTATAGTTAAAAACCCAGCAACAAAATCTCACCCTCTACACTTTTTTGGAAACCCTGACTTCGGTAAAACTTAGCAATAAGATTTTCTCCTATCTAGAAATTTACAGCAGGAGTTTCAACTAGCAGGAACTAGAAGTACAAATACATATATTTTTTCATAAGATTAAATAAGTAACATAGTTATAAAATCTAGGACGTGTCTGAGAAAGAACTCATCCCATGCAACTCAGTTAAAGTTTATTTTCATCGCTCTTCTTCAGTATTACCCTCATATTTCTTAAATCACCCGTCAGTGCTGTCACAGAAAACATGCAGCATTAGCATGAATAAAAATGTTAGTTAATGGAAGTATTTTCATATGAAAAATACATCATATGATTACTAACACACCTATTCAATGTAACAAAGTTTCCTTTGATAGTTACACCACTGAATGAAACAACTTACATTCAACATTCTCTGGGAATTTTCTGTGAATGACTTTGTATTTCTCCAGAGCTTTCTGGTAGTTACCTGCAAACAAAACAAACATCTCCCATCCACATATTCAAACACAAAAAAGAATATTTGATGAGAAATTGGACAACTTTAACATCAATTCATCTTTTTACTTAGCGTAAATGATTTAATATTGTAGGTCCAAACTTGGTAAGACTAAACTTAACATTCTTTATTAAATGATAGTAAAAATTAAGAGAATCTGAAAACAGTCCAAATTACTCTGTAAATAACAGAATTAATGAGGAGGAGTTTCCTGATTTTTGCTTTTTTTTGACCTTCCTCTATGACACCATTCCACTACAACACAACTTCCACTACAACACAACTACTACAGGACTTATCTGAGACTGCAAATGTATGGATTGGTCAAATGGAAATATCTAAGAGCTGAGCTCAGCATGTCCTTCCTCCCATCAAAATACAAACTGTGTGGCTCTCCTTTCCTGGATCTGGTAGTGAAGCAATTATTCCTGAAGACTTTTGCCTTCAATTTTGACTCAGACTGATTGAAAGGACTGATTGACCCATGAATTTAAAACATCATACCCATCATACTTGACAAAAAAGTTTGTTGAGACATGTTAACATGATAAGCTGGGAATTTTACCAATAAATTATAAACAATCTAAAAAGCAGCCAAACCCACTGTGTTTCTTTGATGGGAAAACAGTTTATGTGTCTAGTTTTGGGTGGTGTTGATTGTTCTTAATTCACTGACTCCCCTAGGTCCTGTTTCTTTTCTCACTGTTGTATTAAATAACCGAACTGAGTGAGAAAATGCACTTATTTGCCATGAAAGACTGCACTGCAAAGTTCTAAAGAAGCATAAAGAAGAGTGACAAAATGGAACAGCAAGAAAGAAGAGTATCATTACATCATCAAGTATCTTGAATGTATTTTAGGTGGTGAAAAAACCAAAAAAGATTAATCTCTTTTCATTTTGCTTATCAGTGTATTATATTCCCAGTAGGAAAATACAGCACATTAAGACTCTGTTTTGTTTGTGTAACACAAATACTATTTTAACATCAAAGAATTATACCTGCTGTTGACAAAGAAAGGGACTTAAGCAACTTGAAAAACTAATTATTTATGTTAGATCGGTTGGTAGTATAATTACATTTAAAAGCCCTTCTATCAGATCATTTATGCTTTACTATTTTTTTAATTGAACAGCATAAGGAATTTTTCATGCATAAGTCAGTGCAGGCACACTTCCTGGACTTAAAAGAAACTTCATATTTTATAACATATACAGAGAAAATTTGTAACAAACTAACACGTAACTGAATGTTCACACACACTTTAGAACCAATAGTCACATCAGTCAGAAAAGATCAAAAGAAGAAAAAATCAAAACATCAATCAAAACAAAACAAATTGCAGAATCATGGAATGATTTGAATTGGAAGGGACTTTTGAAGATCGAGTTCCAATGCTCCTGCCATGGGCATGGACGCCTTCCACCAGACCAGGCTGTTCCAAGTCCCATCCAGCCTGGCCTTGAACACCTCCAGGGATGAGGCATCCACAACTTCTCTGGGCAACCTGTTCCAGTGTCTCACCATGCTCACAATAAAGAATTTCTCCCTTATGCCCAGCATAAATCTACCCTTTTTCAGTTTCAAACCGTTTCTCTGTGACCTGGAACTGCAGACCCCAGTCTGTCTCCATCTTTCCTATAAACCGCTCTCATTATTCCCCAGGCTGAACAACCCCAACGAATGACAAAAAAAATGTTACAAACCTGACAGCAATTACAAAAAAAGGTACAGAACTTACCGCTTCTCCTGTAGCAACTGGCAACCATCAGCTGCCACTTCACCTGTGTTGGCCTGCATATAAATAAAAGACAATCACGCACGCTGCCAAACAATGAATGAGCAAAATAATCTGCATAGCACTGGTAAAGACCTACTATTTAACTACAAATAAATTTTTCATCTAGCATGTTGCCTTCCTAGAAAGAATGTAGCCTGCTCAGCTCACACACAATTTACCACTGGATCATGCACCTGTTTCCAGGACTCAATGTCACTCATTTTCAGTCCCACGTTAGAGTTTTTCTGGGGCTCCTGATTCTGTGCCCAGACACAATTAGTAGACCTGACATGCGAACCACTAATCTTTGTCAGAGACACAGAACCATGCAATGGGGGAGGAACAAAATGCTAAATTGTATTAGGAGGAGGTCCCACCACTGGGCTTCCACACATGCCCAAGGGATTCCCGCCAGGAAGCACAGTCCCCACTTACAGCTTTGAACTCTGGCTTCTCCTCTGTGCTATCACCTCCATGCCCTAGCTGCTCCCTGTCCTTCTCCTTTTAGCACATAATGGTGACAGTATGGTCAGACAAAATTTTGAGATGCTTGAGCATGTACAATAAAACTGCTGGACTCTTTCCTCATTTTTACCAAGATAATATGAAAATTAGGAAATTTTCATGTTAACAGTGTAAGGATCCTCTGACAGCACTTTCCACATGTGGCTTACAATTGAATAGTAGCATATCCAAAAGGTACTGTATAGTAACATTTTCAGAATAGTTTTGTATTTATCCTCTTCAGTTTTTCTCTCTAGTCATAGCACAGGCCATTTTAAACTCTAAGCAATCTGTTTGCCTGGTAGTTGCCAAGCAAGTTCATGAAATACAGATGTTGCACCTTTTCAGTTTCAGCTGAATGTGTCTCCTGCAAACAAAGGCAGCCAAGCACACGCCATAATAGAATTTATTACGCAGTTCAGTATGAAAATTCTAGAGAGAATAAATTGTCAGCAGCAAGTACTAACTGCACTAACTCCTTTTATTAATGATAGACTTGAGCATGCTAGTAAAAATAAAATAGTGAAAAACTGTTTCCCAATCCATTGTCTAACGTTATCTTAGAATGCAATTTAAAAAGTAGTTATTGTGATTAAAACACTGAATGCACTAAGCAAAAAATGTTAAACTAAAAAATGCTGTTCACAGTTAAAATATAGATATAATTTTAAAATGCAACTTTATTTAAAGTTAGTAGCAATTATATTTACATTCATATTTACTGATTAGCATATGTAGTCTCTTTTTAATACCAAATAAACAAAAATATTTATGCTTTGTTACCTACTATTAAAAATCTCCTCCCACAGAGAAATAATTCTGCGGTTTTACGGATAGATTACAACTACAAGTAATACTGAAGAATTTAATATGCCAATTCTTCATAAGTACTTTACAATCCACATGCTTCATGCACAGAGTGAGGGTGACATGAAGCACAAAATATTTAAATCTTTGCCAAAACAAGATTATGAAATAATTCTTTTTAGTCTCAGCTGTTTCTTTCCAAATTTTCTAAGAAGGCCGTGAATGCCAGCATATGCAATCTCATAGCTTGACTAAAATACGATTTTTTAAGGTGGCCAGCATTTGTAGAGAAAAGAATGCTGGCAAACCTGTGAACTGTGATTTCTGTCCACTCTCTCCTGTGTATTTTTGTCAAATCTACTTCTCTATTTCTTTATAAATACACCACCATTTGGGTGAGGTCTATTTTTTGCTGGGCTTTTTTTTTCATTTTTAATCCTTAATTAAACCTTAGATTTTCTCGTCTGTAATTAATGTCTACTCTAACTCAAGCATCTCAAAGCTAGAATTAGGATTTTTTACTGAACTTTTTACAACTGTTTGCAGTATGGTTTTTCCTTGAATTATACTGTACAAATTTTTTGTTCACATGCTGTCTGGTACATATATGTCGTTTAGATTCACAGAACAAAAAGAATGTCAAATTTTAGATCATCACAAGACAAGCAATAACAGAGTTTTGCTTAGTCTAATTTTTCATAGGTTTCTTGAAACACAAAATAAAGAAATTCCCACTTGTTGGGAGTGAATTTTAGTTGGTCTATTAACACAAATTCTTCATGAACCTATAGATAAATATTTGTTTCCACATAAAAAGACTGTATGCGTGTATTTTTAGAATTCTGTTTGAACTCTGGATTACACATTTAAATTTGACCAAATTTTATTTATTAACCATTCTCTAGTAAGGTCCCCTTCTGAACTAAAATAAAGTATATTGCTTATATACTTTCTTAAGTGCATCATATTCTGCCAAAGAACAATTTCAGCAATTAATTGCTGAACTGAACTCAGTATATTTCAAACATCTTTATCAGGATCAGTTTAGCTGGTCACTTTATTTTCACTGACCACTGGTAGTACAGCACTGCAAATTTCTGGTTACTTATATGCTTTATTTGATGGAAGTAGAAGTTATGTGAAAAGAGGAAATGCAGCGAGAGCCACTAAAACATGCACTTACCTAAACCACCAAATCCTCACCACATAATAAAACAATAGAAAAGAAATATTTCACATAAAGCCATAGAGAAAGAGGTCTTGGTGGCTTTGGAGAACTATTCCCCACTTCATAGCTGTGTTTAATGGCAGATAATAGAGAAAAATAGGTTCTAATACCTAACACTATCTTGGGCCCAATGGAGGATCTTACTTAACACTGAAAACGCACAGTTACGAGCAAAAACACGCTGTAAATGAACAGGAAGTTGAGAAAATTAAATAATATCACAAATATTCTTAACCCTGCTGTTTGTTTATAGTATTAAAGTTATCCAACTGATTTATCTCTAGGTATACTTATGGATGTCTAATCAGAAATGTGAGTAAGCATAAAATAATAACTACTTACAGGATAAGTGCTGCTCTTTCAAAGTACTCAATGGCTTTTTCACAGAACTGGGTGTCAATGTAATACGCTCCAAGCCATTCAATGACCTCAATGTTTGAAGGGAAATACCGGTATGACTGACAAAATAGGAAAGGTGAAAAAACACACAATTTTAGTGATAAACAACATCTTTATGTTGCTTCTGGAATATCTTACTCAAGTGTTTAATTCTCCAGATGCCCAAAACATGTAATATAAATGAATGGAAGTAGTGTGCTACACTAAGTGATCCTGGTGGGGGAGAAAAAAAAAAAGTATGCCAAGTTTTTTAATTGTAGAGTGCTTTTTAGAAGTTACTCAAGATGAGTCTGTCACATTTTCCATCTAGCTTTATTTGAAATATTATTTTAAGTAGCTTGCAACAGCAAAAACATTTACTTAAATCACATCCATACATGAATAACTTACCTAAAACGCTAAACAATGCTAACTAATAAGTGTAAAATTCCACGTTCACATCGGTCTGCTGGAAAACTCACCTGAAAGCATTCTTTTCTATACCTAACTACAGGAATAGCATTTTCAGCTTTTTAGAAATCCCACTGAAATAGGCAGCAAAATTATCATCAAGCGCGACTCAACTGGTAATTCAGATTGCAACACAGCCTTTGGTCATCCTCACTTCGCATAGAGAGAACTCTCAGACTGCACCAGACACTTCCTGTCTTACTCTTGTTTCTAACACAGAAGAATCTCTACAAACTACGGACAGTAGTACAGCTGGTTTGAAATGAAAGAAGCTGCCTATCTTTAGGCAACTGCATACATAATGTATAGCTATACTGTTAAAAAAAAATATATATATAACCTTCCAAACATAAACAAAACACATTATATATGCATCTCCATACCTATTATACAGGCACAGCTTCCAATCAACTCAGTCACATTACACACCTCTAAAATTACATTTATTATTTCCCATTTTTATTTTGTCCTAGGCTATATTTTAAATTAAAATTATTAAAGGTCAATGTAAACAATGACTACATTAAAAAAAAAGAAAGTCTGAGGCCAATATCCACATGGAAACATAGGCTAAGTGTTTCCTTAGGATCTGACTATGAAGATCAGATTTTGTTAACTCTCCCCAATATCTCTTTTTTTTCTTCTTTTGGGATGACATCTTAAAGTTTTAATTAATCAATTGTTAATTTGATATAGGAACCTATGATAAAATTTTCTTTACTTATAACAAAGTGCATTGAAAAATCAATATAAGAGCAAGTACCTCACAGTAATAATGAAAAGCTTGGGATTTATCACCTTCAGTATCATATAAATTCCCTAGCTTTGAAAGTACATGTGGATCAGTTGGTACTACACTGATCAACTGCAGGAGCCACTCTATGGCTTGATTGGGATCTTCCATGATCTGGTATCTGAGTTTTCTTCAGTCAAGGACTGATGCCGATGGTAGTTTGATTTACTCAGAATCCCTACGACTTTACCTAATGCAATCCATATGCTGCACGCTACACCAGTCACTGCAGTGCGGAGATGCAATGACTTCTTTTTTCCACACTGTTTTCATAATTTCATTTGTATCAGAAAGTATTTTTGTTATGCTAAAAGAAGAAAAGTATTCAGAGACTTTGGCTGCTCTTTCACCTTAGAACCACGTTGGGCTCAACAGAACTTTGGGCTCAGTTGTCCTCTCTCTCTGACACTAATCTTACTTTGACTTCCTCATTTAAAAGAATGAAGCGTGAGAATGAGGCCATTTATTTGCAGCCTTTACAACTTGGTTAGTTTTTGTACTAACAGCATTTTGTTCTAAAGTGATTAGGTAAAACTGCTATTCCCAAGAACAGACTTTTGCCAGCAGGGGGGTTTTCTGCTGTATGTCTAAGAAGCACAGTCCAGACGATTCTGGTCCAGAGAACAGAGGCAGCTTCAGCTCTAACTCAGCCTGCAGTGTGCTCTTCCCTCCTCAATGGCACAATGGCTCAGAGCTCTGCAGCAGCATCAGCTGGAGCTACTGCCCAACCTGTTTTTTCAGTTTCTGCTGCATCCTACCTGTCACAGAAGAAGCTTCTGAGAATTGGTGGAAAGCAGTTTCACACACCAGTGGAGCAAAGAAGCTCTTTCCCAGATGGACACTTACAGTTTTTGGGCCATTTATGCTGTTGTAAAGAGGCTATACACGAAATAGAGACCAGAGTCCTTTCGTATTTTTGGAGGTTACTTATTTTACTGACTAAAAAATATTTTTATTACCTGCACTATTCTTAAAAGTGTAGTACATCAGCTGGAATCTGTTCTGCCTTGGGGAGGATTTTATTACAGTTTGGACATCCTCAGAAGCATTGTTAAAGAAATCCATAGTTTCGAATATCACAGGTGATGTGCAAAGCCAATCCCTTCCCTCAGCTTTTTAATCTCTTGAGCTTTTGCAGTGCTGGGAGACAATTATTTTCTTACACATACACTAATCTGAAAACAGCTTTCAGAACAGAACTTCACATTTATTAGCTAGATAATTTTTTCTTAAATATTTTACTTAACTGTGCTTACATCTGCCACATTATTTTCAATTATATTTTAATAATAATAAAACCAGCAGTATTTTAAATATTCCATGACACAATTTAATACTGGGTGTAAATCTAATCTCTGCAATGTGAACAGTCTTAATGTTCTTTACTTGCTTCACTGGAAATATTCAAGAAGGGTTAAGTTCTGGTCTCATTTCCACAAACATCAGATAATAAATAATTTTTACTATAATGGACACCATAGTAAATTTCTAAATCACCCTGACATGATTGAAACATGTATTTCAGATTAACTGAATTTACTAAAACCACCATTCCTTATCATAATCCAGAAAAAGATACATGCTTGCTAGCTGGTAAAGGACTTGGGCACTATTTGGAAGGATTGCATGGAGTTTCAGAAAACAATCCAAAGCTTCATCTATCCTGTTTAACCTCTTGTACGCTAAACCTAAAAAATAAAGGTTACAGTATTAATACAATGAGAAACAGATTACTTCAGCATATTAACTGAAAGAATAAGCAAGAAAAGCAAAATAGGAACACAGTACTTGGAGGCAGTGTAACTGCCTTGACTTTAAAGGACTCTATTTGTGAGAGCCATGCACAGAATTCTTACCAGCCAGCATGACCTACCAAACTGATAAACAGTGAAGGAACGTGAATCCAGTCAAAGACCAAGAATTTACGTAATCTCACTTCTTGAACAAGATGAATGAGGGAAGGGCAAGGCTTTTAGAGGAGAATGACTCTGATGGTTTAATAATGCTGAAACTGGTATCCTTTTAGTAGGTAGTATGAATTTCTTAATCTTCAAAGTCAGTTATTCATCTGCAATTACTAGCTGATGTTGTTAACATCAAGAATTTTTTTTTGCAGAACAGACAGGTAGTACAAGTTAATACCTTGCTATAACGTAAATTACTCAATAAAATAATATTAATTCATACTTAGTTCTATAAGAAAACTGTCAAAGACAGATTCTCAGAAATACTAGTGTTACCTTCAGTCAAAAGGTAAATCAAAAAAGCACCTGTGACTTACCAAGATTATAAAGTGCTTCAGTGCATAAGGAATCATTCCTGAGAGCTTCCTTATAAAATTCAGCTGCTTTTTCACAGTCTCCATTTGCAAAAACAGTATTTCCTTTGTTAGTCAGAGCTGCTGGATTGTACCTATCAGAATTTATAGCTAAATCTGCATAGTTAGTTGCTTGTTCCAATTCATTCCCCTACATGAACAAAACAAACATTGTATTAGTCATTTGTCAGTCAATTTTCTTGCAGCAGTGCCTTCTTACAGGAATTTCAGAAGACTGAGGATTTAAAAAAACCCCCATTATTCAGTCCTAAAATATTTCTTATATATTTGCATAAGGTAGATCATCTCTTTCAAGTTTCAGACTCGAGAGAGGTCTTGCCACTCTGTCCCATTCAGTCTGCAAGCTTGCTTTGTTGTAATAAAGTAGCATTTATTAATAAATTAAAAAAAACCAAAGCCATACCCTACAAACTTCAAACACAAACACAACTGCCTAAGCTACATACTTCACGTGTTTCTGAAGTTCAGCCAGAGTCCCCAGGGCCAGTGTTTTAAATCCAGCCACTGAGCTCCTGCACAAACCCAACTGCAGGCATGTTTCTGTGGTCTGGGGCTCAATCTCACTCTTCTTCCCACCAACAGGATACAAAAGGACCCGATCCAAGCTTCAACTGGTGTTCCAGAATCACTACTCTAAGGTGTAGTTTTTTCTTGTTTACAGAGATTATTTAGGCAGACACAAAAATTGCTACAAAAATACAGAGGTTGCTACATAAACTGCAGTTCTTAATTGGTTTTATTGAAGCAAACACTTACCAAATAATAAAGGAATGAAAGGTTTGTTGCAGCTGCACTCTTTACTCTGCTATCTTTTTTTTCAAACATTTTCAGAGTCTCCAGTGCCTAGAAGTAATATGGAAACAACTTACTTCACACTGGAGCGCACTCATTCCAAAATCTTTTCAGAAAGCATTGATAAACTTCATGTAACAAACAGCTTAAATTATCAACTCATATACTCGCATACATGATAATTACTAGAGCTTGTAATACACACTTGTGAGCGTGTACACACAAAACTGTATCTGTATTATATACGGTACTAATTTTCATCACAAAATTTCAATAATATTGGCTATTTATTACCTATCCAAAATTTAGATTAGAAAAGGCTCCTGAGAAGTACGGGTATCTGACAATTCTATACGTACAAAACAATGTTAGATGATTTGCTTCTAATCTAGTCAATTAATCAAAATTCTCATATCTACTTTTCTAGTTCTTTAAGTGAACACAAATGAATTGACATAAAACCCTTATTAAAAATCAAAAAAAGAACACACTGTATAAAAAAATACACACCATAGTGTAGGACTGGATTTCAATGCCTTTGTTTTGCGTACTAAGATGACGACAATTGCCTAAGTTTAGGAAGTACTCAAATGTGAAGCTTGAGGCCAGTAGATTTTTTAAAAAACTTTAACATGAAAACTAAGTTTCATAAACTTCAAAATAAAGATGTTTATAGACAAAAAATGATCATATTTATAGCAAATAAACTACAAAAAAACCTCAAATAAAAGGCAGCTTTTTCTTCTCATTGACTATGGAAAAACGTTTCTAACTACAGACTAAATTATTAAAGAAATCTGTCTTCCTTATGCTAAATATTTATATTAATGCAAACTGTTAGAATATCACCATGAGCCCAGTTCCATCATCTATTACAACACAGATGTGGCAACCACAATTTAGCCATCAACATTAGCAATTTGAAAGTTTCCTTCCTCCTTTACATGAAATCTTTAAGCTGCTGTTTACATATCAAAGCAAACGCATGATGCTGTATGTCAAATGCCAAAACAAACATAAAGAGAAGTTTTAATTGACTGTCATACATAGTTTTCACAGTTACTCTACACAAAAAACACAACTGTATTAATGATGTGTAAAATGACAAAATATATACAGCTAAATGTAGTTCATTGATTTAGTCAACTACATTCCACCTATCTGTAGAACTACAGAACTATATACTAACAATCCTAATACTCTCCTAATAATAGAAAATTCTTTAAAAATACACCAATTCCAATCAAGAAAAGCATTTCAAAAGTTAGGCTCTACCTTTTGTGGTCTCAGAAATACAAGAAGATAATTTAAGATAATTTAAAATTTTTTATATATATATATCTATGTTTGTGACTTTCTCCAAAAAGAGAATGATCCCAAATATTTCCAGATGTAATACTACCATATCTGAGGTACTCTACTCTTAAGCAAAGATTTGCTTCTTCATGGAATGAACTTTTAGTGAATTTAGAGCTTTACAGTTCAAAGTTACTTTCTGAAAAGCGATTTCCTATTGTATCTGATTTATTTACTTTTGCTTTTACTGCTAAATGGCACCTTTGATGACAAAGATTGGACAGAAATGCCCTTTTCATGTATAATGGAAGTTCACATGACTCTGAACTCAACTCATTTACTGGTAAATTACGTTGCAGGTCTCTTGCACCATTTCAGCAATTACGAGCCCTAGGATGAAAATCCATTGGCAATATTCCTTTTGTCCTTGTAAAGTAGCACTGCATCACCAGTTACATTTAAAGATTTCTAAAGAACTTCTAACTTTTTAACCCCAACAATAACAATTACTTTGGTTCAACAATCAAAACACAGACTATCCAAACTATTCTTTGTGACTTGCTTCCTGTGTATCTAAATTATTTGCTTACAGAAGTTAAACTTCAAAGCAGCTTGCCTGACTCTAGCAGGGTGTGCCAGAGATGTTAAGGAGATGCATGGTTAACCTGCAGAATTTTGTTTTTAAATTAATTTTCAAAGTTTTTCTTCGATATTAAAAAAATTTTAAATATGTAACACATAAACATAGCATGGTAATTTTCCCATTTAATTTTATTTTATATTTTATATGGAAGGACTGTTTTAAAATACCATATTCATTATGATGAACCTGTACTTAAGCCCATTATAGTAACAGGAGAAATCTATTTTAGTTTGGTTTTTTTTGGTTTTTTTTAAAAACACAATAAAACTTCAGCCTTCAAACTGAGTATTTCAAAAGGTTTCCACTCTTGTTCTTCAGCCAAAGTTCTGTTGAGCAGGGGCTGAGTTAGTAAGTATATGAACAACAGACAGACTGGATGAATGTAAATGTCAGCTGCAGTTTTATTAGAACAAAACAAATATAAAGATGCTCTGCAATCACCATTCTGCAGTCTCACTCTACTATTAGGTGGTTCCAGTGCAGGTTAAAGGTCTTCTATCACATAATCCAAGTAAAAACAGGTTCTCCTCCCCTTACTCCTAACTTCCAACACACTTCCCTCTCCCTCCATTGAAGTACTCCACAAAACATCACCAACAATCTCTGTATCATTTTACCTCCGAGAACGGATTTTAGTTTTTTTAACCTATACTGAACACTAACTGGAAATCACAAAAAATTACCATTGAAACAATACATTCTTGAGATCATAAGACTTTTTACCTACCTGTAACACTGTCACCCTTCAAAAGCTATCATCGGTAAAGCTACCGGATTTGCCCAAAACTTTGCAAACTCTCAAACTGCTTCCTTATCTCAGAAAAGGTTTCAATGTGCTGGTTTTGGCAGGGATAGTTAATTCGTTTCATAAAAACTTGTACGGGGCTCTGTTTTGGGTTTGTGCTGGAAACTGTTGATAACACAGTTTTAGTTATGCAGGGCTGACTGCAGTCAAGGCTTTTCCTGCCTCTCACCCCACCCCACGACTGAGTGGACTGGGGGTGCACAAGGAATTGGGACAGGACACAGCCATGACAGCTGACCCCAGCTGACCAAAGGGATGTCCCACACCATAAAGTGTCATGCTCAGCATATAAAGCTGGGGGAAGAAGGAGGAAGAGGGCACATTTGGAGTGATGGTGTTTGTCTCCCCAAGTCACCACTAGGCATGGTGGAGCCCTGCTCTCCTGGGGAGGACTGAACATCTGCCTGTCCATGGGAAGTGGTGAATGAATTCCTTGGTTTGCTTTGCTTGTGTGCACAGCTTCTGCTTTAGCTATTAAACTGTCTTTATCTGAGCCCACGAGCTTTTTCTCTTTTACTCTTCTGATTCTCTCCCCCATCGCAGCAGGGCAAGGAGTGAGTGAGAGACTGCGTGGTGCTTAGTTGCCAGCTGGGGCTAAACCACAACAGTCAGACATGCAGTACAATACAGGATAACTCTCTTGCTCTATCTACAGGGAAGGAGAAGAGGACAAGACAGACAGGAGAAGCAAGAGCTGCTCAGAAAACCAGAAAAGCTTAAATATGAGAAGTAAAAGCAGGCTGAAGTTAAGCATGTGACCCTCTGTGCATCCCTCCAATCTGTGGGAAGATGAATGACCTTACAAGATGACAGGTATTCACAGCTTCAGCTCTAATTTTCCTTTGTATGATCTCCTGTAATTCTTGCCACTCATGCACAGCTGGGGATTGCTATATTCCTTCTTATTTATCAAGCCTTCCTATTACTGAATGTACTGGCCAGTGCACATTAGAAGAAAACCAGTCAAATTCTGTCAGATACCTGAGTTTGTTCAGATGAAGCTATTTTCGAACTACTCACATTTCAAACCAAGCCTTGTATTCAGTGGAATGACAGAAGAGCCAACTAAAGTATAAGGACAATTTACAGGATTTTAGGGAATGCTGTAGTACATGGGGAACAGCAAGAATACCAGAGCATAAACAGTAACTATACACAGCAGGTGCAGCTGCATGTATTCTGGTACTATAGTCAACCTGAGAGAAAGATTCAGCTCATATTAATGAAAACACCTCCACATTGATCAGCAACAGGCTTTCTAGGCTCTGTTGACTGTAGTGACCTCAGTTCCATTAACTGCTGGACAATGACAGCTTGGACACCCAGTGAAGATTACTAAATTTAGGTGTTTTGATTTTGAAATGCACTGCATTCCCTCTAACTTCCATGGCAGAAATTTCATTTAGATAAAACTTGTCTCTTGCCAGTGTTTTTACAGAGTTACTTTACTGATCAGCATCAAAATAATTATTGTTTGCATAAATCATACTTTTCCTTGCCAAAAAATATGCTCTGGCTAATAAAGGTATGGTTGCAAATAAAGTATTGAAAAGTACTAATGTGAAGAGTTACTATACCTGGTTAAAATTATGTTGCCTCAAGTAAGTAGTGGCTTTATTTATTTCCAGATCATTGGCTAACTCCACATAGTGGGAAGCTTTCACCACATCAACACACCTGCAACAGAAAGCAAGTCATGAAGATAAACAAAATGCATCTGTGTAAATGCCTCTAAGTTACATATTTTTTTCAGCTGATTTGCTTTCTGAACTGAATTTTCTTAGCTAATGTTTCTTCACAGTGGCAAAGAGCACTCTGATTAAAAATACTTGTAAGAATACTTCACTCCCATAACCTACCCTAATTATAGTATCTCTGCTCTCTTTTTTTTTAAGTCAGCTGCCTAAATATCACTTTATTTTCCATCACTGAGCAATACTTGATGTCAAACACTGACTAAAATAATTTTTCAAGCCATTTTCTTTGGCTACATTATATAAGGTGGTTTTTCAAATTTCATCTCCTGAGGCATATTACCAAACCTATAAAAAAGATTACTGAACAAAGATAGAGACTACAGATTGTGTTCCTGAGCTACATCACAGTAATAAAGTCATAATAGTAAGTCTCTTTCTGGTCATCCCCCAGTTATTTGTGGTTTAGGGTCTTCTGCAAAAAAAGTGCAGAACAGAAGGCAGTAGACAGTTTGGATGTTCACTCACAGCCACCATCTTCCAGGGTTTGATGTGATCTACTTTAAGCTGCCCGATCATTTGAAGTAAGACCTTTATTTATTGTATGCATATCCTGTTTTCTCACTTGGAAGATAGGCATAGTAAATGAACAACTTGTGGGATGCTTCCCTAACCCCTTCCACCGTTTTTTAACTTGTGGAAAGCCACCTTCTTTCCTCCTAATTGTTGGCTATTTTGCCAACAGAAGTTCAATTCCACAAACTGCCTGCTGCTATAATTGGTTTGGCATGTGGACAGTCTTTAGAAAAATGCCTTTTACGTTAGAGGAAAAGTTGTAATAAAAATTGGTAATTTCTTTTTTTATTACAGATGTCTTTGCAACATCAAAAAGCATTTTCAACTGTTACTTTTAACATCTTATAACCATAAAATGAAATGAGATCTAGCTATCCAACTGTTCATTATGAAATATGACAGAATAGTCCCAATATTATGTCACATTTTAAGTAAGAAGTTATGAACGCTGAAGACTATTTGTTCCCACTTTATTTCTCTAAATAAAATGAATTAGATTAAAAATACATTTAATACTCAGAGGACCCATAATAAAGTTTATAATTAGAAAAAATAAATTCAAGCTGCTAGTTAAACTTCTTCACTGGGCTTGAATACCTCAGCTTAAAATAACAAAGAGTAAATCTGTCCTGATAGACAAAAAAAAATCCCACACATCTCAGCAGAAGTTGTTCAATTAGCCAGAACAGATTTGAGAGTGTATTACTCCATGACAAGTATTCTGTGGATAGCACTAAGGAAACTGAGTATCTGGCAACCTTTTCCATTTTTTCTGAACAAAAACCTCTTGGTTAGAGCAAACGAAACATAGAGCAAACAAATCTGACTTGCTCATGCTAACAAATTAGAAAACAACAATCTAATTTTTCACAAGACATACTGTTTAAGAATGGCAGAAGTAGGGGAATTATGAGATTATAATGATTATCAAACCATCAAACACCACCTTGTGGACTCTAGCAGACAATACATGTCTGTGTGAGAGATTATTTCATATTAGTATAAACAGCTTTCTTAGTGAATTATAATTATAGGACCTGCAAAATTTGAAAATAATCCTAACAGGCCATAAACCCCAGGTAAAGGACAGTCCTCTACCCATCAAACATTCTTCACTACTCAAACACTAACACATATGTTAGTAATATTGTGTCTGCAATACACAACATTCATTTGCATACATGTTATTTTCCAATGCTATTAAAATACAAAACAAATATCAAAGTAAGCCCTTATAATAAAAAACTAAAAATAAATTTTGGAAAAGTTATACTATTAATTTTTATACTGTCATTATAGGAAATGTGTCTAACTGAATTTTTTTTAAAGAGAAGAATATTCTGCTGTAGAAAATACCACAAAAAGCAAAAGCTAAGCTGTAAATTGAAAAATAAAGTCCAAATGATGAACTGTGTCAGCAGTCTGTCACTGTGTACACTTGTATAAATGTTTTAATGGTAGGTTAAGTTTATATTTATTAACATTAAGTTCATAAATGAAATTCAAATAAACCTTTCTTAAAATTTAGATTCCAGTGTTTTATATAATGACTCTATGGAGTGATCAAAACTTCTTAAGCATCCCAAGTCTTCATTACAATATCTTTAACCTTACAGTAAAGACTAGCAATCACGGCCTTCAGTACAGCATTTCTCTATGGAGACTTTTAAAAGCTTTTCAATTTTGAAATTGAATTTTCAAATTCATTTGAACTTTTAGAAGCTCTTTTCATGTGAATTCAGAACACTGCAAAATGTATAATTAAGAGTTGACTTTTGATGATAAATTACTTTTTAAGACAGAATACACTCTAATGCTTTGTTTTGTTTGCGGGCAGACTGAAAATAGTCTGGGTGCTGTGTTTGAGATGCACAGCGAACCGTGTTTCCCAGGCTGCTTCTATCTGTTTTATAACCAGCACAAGAGATTGACATAGTTTAGACAAAAAGAAGCCCCACTTGACTCTTACCAGTCATAGCCTACTGCAAAAGATGTCTCGATCGCCGGTGCAATGAGTTTAGCAGCTGTCATGATGTATTCCTCCGCCAAGGATTTCCTAAAGAAAAAAAACCCAAAACCAGAACACAAAAATATGAAAGAAATTCTTCACTGTGGGGGTGGTGAGCCAATGGAACAGGTTGGCCAGAGAAGTTATGGATTCCCCATTCCTGGAGGTGTTCAAGGCCAGGTTGGAGGGGCTCTGAGCAACCTGGTCTAGTGAGAGGTGTCCCCGCCCATGGCAGGGGTGCTGGAACCAGATCATCTCTCAAGTCCCTTCCAACCCAAACCATTCTATATTTGCATACGATTCTATGCCACCATTTCAAAAACATGTATAGAAAAAAACCCAAAACAAAACATGTTCTTACTTCCTCCTGCACTCAGAACAAATCTCAGACATCAATGTGACCAGTTCCCTGTTACCACTATTCCCCTGTATCTTGATTAAGGTCTTAGTTTTTTCTGTTTTCCTTTCACTGCACACTAGTTGTACTTTTTTAAAAAACTCAAATGCTGCAAGTTTTAAGCAGCATAACCTGTAACATTTGGGGTAGATACTCTGCTTTAGGGCACTACACTAAACTGAGTGATCCAACTGTTCTTCTGAGCATGTCTGTTCCCAAGAATTGGAAGGACACTTTTGTAACAAGAGCTGTGGACAGTTGACAAGGTCGATAATCCTTTCAGGAGCTAAAATTCAAGGCATCACAGTCAAGAAAGAATAGAGTCCATCATTACCTCTCACGTTCTATTTGACTTAAACTGTCATTTTTAATAGCTTCAATCAGTAGATTCGTATGTAGATCATCCTGGAGGGAGACAAAACAACTGCAAATTATGCCAGTATACAAGCATCTTAATTATTTTATAAACAATATGACTGCAACCATAAATTGATGCCAAATACATAGTTTATAATGTCACTTACTTTCCACATTTGAAAAAGCTAGCTTCAGTTTAAAGTATACGGTTTTCTAACCGTATACTCTGAAATTTGGCATTACAACTACTTCAATCCTGTTTTTCTGCTCATGTATGTTGTCACAGCTCACATTAAGGTTGTTAACAGATGTATTTCATGTCATGTGCATCAGACCAGGAAGGCTGCAGATCACAGTGAGAATATTCTCATGCTTAAAAATAAACATTCGCTGAACTGCTGTGGTACTCAGCAGATGAGGACTTGTGCCACCTCCTCCTTACAAGAACTTGCATGATCATCTTATGGTTTCTATCACACATCTCTGTTTGCTCTTAAAGAAGGGTATGGGTAGGTAGCCATACCCTTCCTCATTCATTGAGGATAGATCACAGATTTATACAAAATAAAGACCAGAAGGAAACTGTGATCTTTTCTCTGACATCTTCATGAAAAAATAGAGAACTTGGAATGTCTATTAAAACTATAGCTTGCCTACCCTTAGAAATAACTTCTGCAGACTCAAGACTTTCTTCCAATGAATGATCTTACATAGTCCTCAATTAATTCAAGGGCTTAATGATCCTTACTCTTACATAATTTCTAACATAAGAAATTATATTAAATGTATTAAAATATATACATATATATCAATAAATATATCTATATGCTTCATACATTAAATTTTATTTCCTTATGCCATGACAATAGGAAACAACAGCTACTCTTAAGCTGCAAACAGTTTGAAGATTAGTTATATACTTGATCTTTAGGACTGAAAATGAAAGATTTGCATCGCTGAAAAAAAGATTGCTAGGAGAAGATAAAGGCTTGATCTTTCTATAGAGGATTTTTCTAAGAGGGACCCTAAGCCTATTAACTATTTTCTCCTCTCTTTAGCATCCTGTAAAGTCAAAGGAAGTCCAGTTTCCAACAAAGTCTAATGAACTAAAATAAGCATCTGTCACTACAATTTTCTTCTGTAAAATAACACTAGAGTATTACAAGTTTTCTTAGCATTCACTTGAGGAAACTTGCATTAACCCACTCATTGTTTTGCTCCCTTTATTTTATCTTATAAATATTTTATTAAAATTTTATATAAATGAAGATGGTAAAGCAGTAAGTGAGCTATGTAAGTAAGCCCAAATGAATTTCAACAAAATCGTTATGAAAACAATTGTGTGGTGTGGGTTTTATGTACATCATATCTTTTGAGGGGAAAAAAAAGATTTAAATGTTCTCTCATTATTTTACACATCTGAGCAGTACTGTCACACTAAATTCATGCTGGTCAAAAAGTGATGTATATTTAAGTATCTAAAATAAATTTCCATATTCAGTACAGTCCAAGCATTCAGTATCTCTCCCTCTTTCTCCTGATTTACTATATAAAGACACAGTTAATTTTTCTCAAACTTACATTTAATAAAATGTATTTGTCTTCATAATCCACTTCCAAGGGAACTTCTATCAGGTTTTTGAAGGCTTTCTTCATTTGCTCACCATTTCCAATAGCAAAATAACACAGGATCAGGTTGAAGCCTGCCTTCAGGTTTGGGGATATGCTCATTATTTCTTCAAATGAAGAAATGGCATCAAAGTATTGGCCAGTTTTAATAAACGCAACTCCAATATTTTCCATTATTTTTATCCTAAGTAAGAAATCAGGTTGAGGTTATATTTTTAACTACTAAATCATATTGTATTCAAAGCTTATATTTCATAACCATGCCTCCTAGAAGAAACTCACCTCATCTGTTTGTGGGAACTAGTAATCTGGTCTAGAGCCATACGGTAGAATTTGATAGCTTTGGAATAGTTCCGTTGTTTTAAATATATATTTCCCATATTTACCTTCAGTATACCTATCAAAAGGAGTCAGTGAGTTAAAACATTTTAAAATTGTTTCAAAGTCACAGACTAGAACAACTTCTTAATAAATTTATCTTCATGATAGGATAGGAGTGTCCCTTTAAAGCAGCACTGCACAGAACTGCCTTCTGTGAATTTAACTTGAGAGAAGATGAGAGAGAAGATGAAGTAGTGATGAAATCTAGAATAGAACTATCATGTAAGATGTATTCTGATTTTGATTGTGAATTGAGGGATGAAATAGAGATTATTTACAGTGCTCTCTGAGAAGACAGCTGCAAATGAGCATGTCTCAGAAAATACACTATAGGAGTCTCAAAGATACACAAAATACTAAAAGAAGCTTTGATGAGGGAAAGATCAAGTCAAAAGAGAAAAAATAATACTAGAGAAGACCACATAGTGTGTGTGGCATGAGAAAATTATGTATTTGTCTTTATGTTTAACTTAGTCTATGAAAAAAACAGACTTCATGAGTCAGCATAACTTAACGTGGTTTGGCTCTCTGAGTCAGAGACTGTGAGTGTCTGTCACCCACTGTGACTGGCAGACATGAGGGCTGAGTTCTCTGTGTACCAACACCATGCAGATGCAGCCCTCATTTTGAATGCCTGACTACCAATTTTAATCCACTTAGGAGTATAACCTACCTCCATTGCTGAACATCTTATTCTTCACTATAACTTGGTAAGTAGTCAGCGCTTCAGCATACATTTCATTAGCAACATACTGACTGGCCAGATTGAGAAGAACCTATAAAAAATTGGAATTATAGGTACAAGAAAATATATTGTCTTCTCAACAGTAATAAACTTGAATTCACAGTAGATAATTTCAAATTAATTTTACCTTGGAACTATTGTCTTTACCACTTGTAAGCATCCAATCTTTAATGTTCCTTTGTTCTTGCAAATTGATATAGAGGAAACACGTTTAAAAGCTACTTATTCTAGGTAATTCTTTTATTTTTGTACATAAATTACTAGCATTCAAAGTCATGCTACATGGGCCTTGGACCTAAGTAAACAATGCTATAATGCAAGGTTATTAAAAAACATTCATACAAGATAATTCTCAGAAATTGCACGTACTTTATGACTCCCAACATGTGGAAAATTGTCCTAATGCCTGTGGTCACCCAGTTTAGAAAGCGAGAATTTTTCCAAACTGCTGTTCCACAACAGAAGTTCTGCTGGTGTCAGGTAAAATACCTCTGCATTTTTCCCACAGCTTTACTCTGACCTTCATGGTAAAAAAATTACCAGGTCTGCCTAATTCATTATATTAATTGCTAATAATTGTCTCTACAGCACTACCTGGGGTATGAATTTAAATACCCCTCAAGTATTTTTATGCATGTTGTACCTTTTTTTTTTTAAATAAAAAAAGTTCACTATTTGAAAACCAGAATGTAAATCTGGATACCTGTTTTAAGATTCAGGAATATCACTACATCCTATTCATTGTAATACATTCTCTGCCACTTTATGAGTCAATTTAAAGGCAGCATCTGATCTTTCCTGTTTTCTCCTCTCGGCATATTACATTCTCTAGACAATTTATTTCTGAAGTACAGGGTCTACATCTGCTATATTTTGATATGCAGGTTTTACATGTGAGTTAGTATCTGAAATAGATATTCATGGGAATTCTTCTCCACTTAACGCAGACTACGTGGTTTCTCTGCTACTTGAGACTGCATGGGAATGGACTCGATGACATAAATGGATCTCCTCTGGTACACTGCCAGAAGCATCACAACACAGACACACACACACTTCAGGAAACACTGACATTTCTGCTCAGGAGGTTTTTTAGCAACATTTCAGTCACTGAAGATTTTTAAGCACTTACTGTGTAAGTGAGGTCTAAGTTGATACTTTCTGGAGGAGCAATTTGTTCACGTTGTCTCAACAATTCTCTTTCCTGTCTTCCAGCCTCTTTTGCTTTCTCCAGAGCCTTAAATAAAATACTGGAATTTAACAGTGCCTTGAATCTTACTGACTCAAGATGACAAAAATACATTCAAAACAAGTATGAAGAGAATATACTCATGTCTATTTTCTTTAGATGCACAGACTGCAGCAAATGCCTGAAAGAAGCACTCTAACCCACCAAAAGGTTTTAATTAGCAATAAGCAGACATACAGTTATCTAAGTCTGCTGAGCTGTATAATTATGTACCCAATTATAATCTTCTGCAGATTGGTGTCAATGCCCTTTGTACAAGTAATGCTCTGGGTCTAACAAGTGCCATTAGCAGTCCTGTGTGCCTCCACAAGGGTGCAATGATTAAGAAAGTAATGGTTACTACTCAAGGTGGCTATTTGGAAGCCAGTGGTGAAGGAAGTACTTCAAGATATAGTTTGATTCCTAGTCCATATGATAGAAGGCAAATCCAACTTGGCTATTTTATAGATAATGAGTTAGCAACTTTGATGACTTTCACAGGAAAATGGATATTGTACTGGACTTGTCAGAAACAAACATCCTAAAGGACCCTTGGACTGGTCTGATACAACCTATGTAAGAAAAAACCCTTCGACATCAAGAGCATTCTTGACCATACATGAAAGAGGCTCAAGAAAAACTTGAAAAAATACATTGAAAACTTAAAAAAATAGATTGGTTAATTAGCCACTACTCAGTGGTACAACATTGCTCTAGTATCTTCTATAGCAGAACAAATACATTCAAACTGTCTGTTGGAAATAGTTCCTTATCCATAGTAACCTTTGATCATATCTAGGAACTGTTAAATGCTAGCTACCCTGGGCCACAACTGTGCCAGTACAGCTAATTCATCAGACCCATCTGAAGAGGTCAATGGAGATATGGGGAAGGGAATTTTTTTAACACTGTAATCTTAACAAATATATCCCAGAAATACAGCTCCTACCTTTTTTTTCAGCAAAGCAGGGTATCACTAGACTAGAAGAGTCATAACAAAGTTAGAATTTAAATTATTTTAATAATTTTAAACATTTGACCAAAAGTCAGTTTGAAACATCTATCTATACAAATTGTTCTTCACGTAACAGCAGAAATGAAGTGAAATACAGAAAAACTACCAATTTCAAGTCTCCACAGCTGTTGGCAACACAGCTTTCTTCAACCAGTTCATTCACTTTTTTTTCCAACTGCCTCATCTTCTCTTCTAAACTAAAATAGAAATAACAACAAAAGGATTAACACTAGTAATATAACTGCAAACACTAAGCTTTTACACATTATATTCTCAATAAAACAACACAATGACATATCACATGTCACAACTAACTGGTTCTCCCATCAAAGAAAATACTGTGTGAAACTATGCCTAGAGAAGATCGTCCAAAGGTATCACATTCACATTTTTGAGAAAAGAGACCTAAGAAAACATAAATCCTCTGACAAGAACAATATAGACAGGCAAATTTCATGAACCAAATTTGTTCAGGAGTAGCAATGACAAAACAAGATGAGCTTTCCTATCAAACACTAATGAAATTAAATATCACATTAAAAACAACTAATTGAACCTTCATTTGCATAGATAACTCTAGAGCATTGCTTGCAAATGCAGATTATAACAAAAAGTTGTGGTTCTTCTAGACTTTTTCCACTGCTAACTAACCAAACATTTCAGTAGGATTCCCTATTCCAATATAGCTACATTTGGGGAACAAAACTTTGGTATTGAAAAGCTCAACGAGTTTCTGAGTGAACTCCACAACATTCGCACCAGCCTGCAAGTTTCAGCTCAAGTGCTAAGCTCAGAGTGAACAGGGAGAAAGAGCAGGCAAATTCTCCCAAGTTCTTCCCAAAGAGCTGAAGGAATCATGGTGTTCCTGGCCTGTCACACACACTTTCATGGTCCTGCACAACTCCATGTAAGTATCACAGCATTTGTGTGGCAACAGCTACATCCGGGCTCCTGAGCTAGTCAGAACCAGAAATTACTGAAATCAGATGTTCCTGAAAGTCAGTGCAACTGCTTCAGCAAGTCAGCCAACCACATGCACAAATGTTTGTGGCATTATTCTATCAAGCTCTGAGTTTGGCCCCTCAAGGTTTTTGTAACTGCCTGGATGTTTTTAAACTCTACGCATGGTTGGTTTTCTGTCGCTGTTAATGCTTTGAAGAATGTAACGCAGAACTGAACAAACCTGTCTGAAGTTTTCTTTTCCAGAGGTGAAGCAGGACCTCTCGGTTGGCCAAGAGGATCAAATGAAGAACCTGCAAAATCAACAGAGTACTGAAAACTGTAAAATAACATTTCCCTGTGGCAGCTGGCGATTTCTACAAACCATACCTCTCACAGCTGCCTTAGTGTAACCTGCAGCTTGCACTGCTGTCATTGGTCGAGAAACCCCATCCTCAAATAAAGAAGAAGATATATTAAAATAATCTCACTAAAAATGATGTTGTAGACAACACACACGTAATTATATATTCTTATATAAATTTTTTATATATTCTATATATATTATTTTAATGACAAATTATTCACTGCACGTCACTAAGTGTTAGAATGTACTACACTGTTACTGCTTCCAACTCTGTGCTCAAATAAAATACACATCACTACCCTCATGCTTTCTGACAGTACTATGTTCAAAAAAGGACAAATTAAAAGTGTCCTAATTTGTATAATTCAATGAGCTTCTAAATACTTGTATCTAACACTTACCAGAAAAATTCATTGTTCTAAATGAACATAAAATGTAAATATTGGACCTTTTACCTGTATACTTCCTGTCATGGGTCTTCCCATAGATGAAGGTAAAGGTGCCTTTGACTACAAAAATAAGTAAATTGTTTGAAATTGTCATTCACAAAGCATAAGAAGCCTATGTTATGTCTTCTCAACGCTAAATTTTAAAAGTTGAGCTAACTCTCACATAAGTTCATAGCAAAGGTCCCATTTATGTTACTCATATGCAATATATTGCCAGTGCCTGGCAGACTAAAAGATGTTGAATACTTCCGTTAGTACAAATTCACAATAAAGTTTTTTTACATATTTGGATATTTCTGTCAGCTCTTTTAAAAAGAATTACATAGAAAACTGTCTGAGGCAGCAGTACTTTCCATTATTAAATTATTGAAATTGCTACCTTTAAATTGAACAAGTAATTTACACAAAATACTTCAGTAAAATTCTGTGTAGAGCTGATAAAATCTGTCACTGTATTAATCTTTCAAGTTATATTTTCATGCAGATTTATTTTATCAACAAATACAGATACACTTCCTAACTGTCAACGGGTATCTTCTCCATTTCCTGAATGTCACATACTGTCCTTCTGTGTGTTAAAAATGTAAAGAAATAAATGTGAAATATTTATTAGTAAGTACTTAAGTTTGCTATAAATATACAATACAAACAGACAAATATATAGAGCTCCAGGCCATGAAAAAGTATTCCCCTAATTCCCACTCAGAGGACTATGTCTTACTATTATATTCACTATCCACACACATCATGATTGTTTTTCATTTTTATTCCTAAGGATGAACATACATTAGCAAGGATTTTTGTGCAGAAAAAGCAACTGTGGAGTGAAAGATAAAGTGCTGTGGAGTGGACAATGCTTTGGAAGTTTCTAGCTTTGCTATCGCAGATAAACATCTCCGTCTTCATTATCCAGAAGAAGTGCTTTTTTGTGCACTCATTTAACACGACAGCTTTTCCCCTTACAGCTTTGTACTACATTAAACGTATGCAAATACAACTGCCAAGAAAAAGCAGTGTCAAAAGTCTCAGCAACCTGATCTGGTTGAAGACATCGCTGTTCATTGCAGAGGGGTTGGACTAGATGACCTTTAGAGGTCCCTCCAACCCAAACCATTCCATAGTTCTAATACATCCAAAGCAGGTAACAGAAGGTTCAGAGTAAAGGTTGTATTTCAGTGACATAACAGAATTCAGGTGTTCTTGAAATTGTTAGCCAGCTAACTTGCATGAGATCTACAGCCACCTGTTGTCCCTTTTTTGTCATAAAACTTAAGGAACATTATATCCAAAAGCACTGTTTTTTCAAATATTACTGAGTCAGGCTAACAGATATAAAATTTACTGGAATAAGGGGGCATTTTAATCCATTTTGTTAAGTTACAATAGGCTAAGTACACCAAAAAACACAACCAACTTTTTCTGATTCCACTAGAGGTGTTTCAGAGCCCATATTCTTCAAGACTTGATTTCACCTTAACTTCCAGAAAACTTTCCCAAGCCCAAATAACAACCTACTCAGTTCCCCCTGCAAGGGAACTTGGTTAATACCTTGGATTCTAATTAATCCAAGGTTAATACCTTGGATTCTGCCTTGTGCAGTACAGAAGATTTGCAGCATGGTTCAGGAGAAAAGAAAAACAACCAGTAACCACGCCTTGACCAAGTGCAGAGTTGTGAATTAAAACTAATGAATAGATACAGTTCACTGGAACTAAATCCTTGATTTAAAAGGGCTCATTTTGTGCATGGAATTAAATGGTACATTTATTTTTTTGTAAATGACATTTCCATTAAGGATATAACAGAACAAAAACCTGCCCCAAATCCAGTTGCTAGAGGCCTTGGACTTGATGTACCAGGAATTTTGGCAGTCACCTGGGTGGGGGAAAAAAAAAAAGAAACAAACAAAAAAACCCAACCAATTAAAAACCGTATGTGTCAATTATTCGTGTTTCTACACAGTAAGATCTACATTAATGCAAAGCGTTTTAAAAGGTACTTACAGGAGGTCTTCTTCCATGACTTGTTCTTGCTGCCTGTTGAAAAGCTACATCATTTTCTAAATCCTAGAAAAGATAAGATAAAGACATCAACCCTTTTAAAAGCACAACACCCAAAGTCACAGTTCCACAACCTTCACACTACTGAAAGCAGATAGATAAAAAAATCAAAAATTCTTCACAAAATACTTGACTTGAAGGTAACTGGACAACAAGTTTTACTGACAATAAATTACAACAATATTATTTGCCTATCTTTTTTGGTATTTTAGATTAGGAAATGCAAAAACTCGTTATTTTCTAAAAACACAGAGGAAACAGAGCCGAAGTCATAAAATAAAACATGAACTTTTTTTTCCCACATAAATGCTTATTACTTATGCTATTTCTGAATTTTGACATTAACAACTGCAATGCAAGACATTAAAATATCTCATGTCTCTCAGGTCCTGCAGCAACTCCCATGAATCGGGCGCTGGGATTTCACACAAGCTGCCAAGTCTTGCTAGTGGGTTTGGACCAAATGACATCACTGTTGTCCCAACTTCACCACACCAGCAGTTACCCAAAAGTGGTCTGCAAGGCTACTTTAAGACATCCCAGATGCTCTACCCAACTGCACAGAGACCTGCAGGATTCCATTCTACTGTGAGCTCCTCCAGCAGCAGCACAGTAGGAAATCAATGACCTACTGACCACTCAGTAGCCTCTTTAGTCAGAAAACTTGCTGCTGCACATAACCTGGGAAACACCACATTGAATGTGCCTACAAATAATTCTGATTTTATACTTCATAAATTCTAACCATTACAGCATCTTAGATCTGTTGAGATCTAAGTACTTGTTGAGAACAAGTATTTAGTTGGAATAGAAAGCTATCAAAGAATTAACTATTCAAGAAGATTCCCCAGAAACTTCAGGTGTTTCTTGCTAAATAAAGTAAATTTCACTTCAAAGCAGTTGTAAACTTGTATGTTACTGTACTCGTAAGTTCTTATCTTATACTTCTAAGTCAAAATTCTACATATAGGAAAGGTGGGAAACAGCAAATACTTTACCTCCGTGTCAAACATGGGATTATAATCATTGTAGCCAGAATAGAGATCATCTTCATTATTTTCAGGAGCCAGATGCACATTTTGCATCATTTTTCTGTGAAACATTTAACATGCCAAATGTTATCTCAGTGGTTTTAAGCAAATATTTAAAAATGTAAACCGTAGTAGTTTGATTAGTCATAAAAACCAGGACTTGCCTATAAGCAATATTAAATGGCATCATTTCATGGATTTATATTTTTGTTTGTACTTATACCAGTTATGAATATTGTTTTAAAGATATTTATCATTAAAACTAAATAATAATAACAACAAGTAACCGCATTACTACTCCTAGAATGGTATCTTTCCACTGTCAGCTAACTCGTGTTTAAGATAACTCATATTCTAAAGCTAGTCTTTATAGGCCAAACCACAGTAGTAAGTCTAATGAAAGGTATTTCATCTCGCTTCAAATCTTCCTTTCCTCCCTTCCTGCAATCTAACATCAACATAGCTACAGTTATGAACTCACTTCAATTAAAATGGTTTTTAAAAGCTAGCATTAAAGAGCCCGGCTTCCAAAGTCTTTCTGCACCAATACTTCCCTGTCTAATACGGTGCGTTCACCTGGTGGCCTTTCCCTCACGGAGGGCCGACACTAAGGTGTCTCACTTTGCCTGGCTACCTGTTTTCATAAAAACCTCAAGAAGGCAACGTTTGATTTCATCGGTAACATGCAGTACATGCCCTTCAGCAAGCAAGCCTCAGCCAGGACGAAGCGCACGGTTCCTCTGCAGCAGCAGCGGGAGAAGGAGGAGGAGNCCCGGGCGGGCGGTGCCTGCCGTGAGGGGCGGGCTTGGCCTTGGGGTCGGGGAAATGGGGAGTCTGTCGTCGCCTTGCTTCTGCGGGGTACACGGCAGGAAAGTTCCGTGAAGCGCCTGAACACGCGCTTCATTTCCAATCCAGTCGCAGTCCAAAACGTCACCATTTCTTCCAGTAAGCTGAGAAATCTCTCAAAACTGAAAGGCTCAGTTGAAACAAATCAAAACCAAACCCCCAAAAGAGTTGTTAAAAGGTTCGCATATGCCATAGTCTCTGAAACTAAATAAAAAATTTCCCTTATGTCTTATAAAAACATGATTCTTCCTGCCATCTTTACTACTTTCTCTTGGTATTTTGGAAACCCTGACAAGTGTCAGCTGATCTGTCCACAGCAAATCATTATAATCTGGGGAAAGTTTCCTATGCCTAAATGGGAAACTAGAGTAGAGCAGGGATCTCTGAACATGCCTACAGTATTTTTTTGAGAGAAGACATTTTATGAGACCAGTTGTAACTNCCGCCGCTCCCCCGCCGCGCGCGGGCCCCCCGCGGCCAAGCCGCTCCCGGCGCGGGTTCCTTCAGCGGGGACCCGGTGAAGTGCCTCGGAGCGGGGGCAGCTCAGGGCACAGGACAAACCCCCGCCCTCGGCTCGCCCGCGGCCCGCTCGGCGGTCCGGGCGGCGTTGCCCGGGACACGGCGGCGGTCCCCGCATGCACCGCGGCCGGGNAATCAAAACCAAACCCCCAAAAGAGTTGTTAAAAGGTTCGCATATGCCATAGTCTCTGAAACTAAATAAAAAATTTCCCTTATGTCTTATAAAAACATGATTCTTCCTGCCATCTTTACTACTTTCTCTTGGTATTTTGGAAACCCTGACAAGTGTCAGCTGATCTGTCCACAGCAAATCATTATAATCTGGGGAAAGTTTCCTATGCCTAAATGGGAAACTAGAGTAGAGCAGGGATCTCTGAACATGCCTACAGTATTTTTTTGAGAGAAGACATTTTATGAGACCAGTTGTAACTTACTCCTACTGCCTTATGCCAGTAGCATAAGCAAGCTGCAAAGGGAATATACAGTACAGTCAGAACACCCTTTTTATGGTCAGGGTTTGTGCGCACCATGCAATGTCAGAGCCTTCTGCTGCTCGCCTTTCAGCCTCAAAGTCCTTTCTGAAGAGATAAGTGCAGAGGATATGAGTGAAAGGTCTTTCTACTCTGGCTCCCAACAAGAGAAACAAAGATAACATAAAGAATTACTAAGACATTATCACTTCCTGCATTAACCTATTCACGTTCCACGCATGAACCACTTTCACACAGAAACTTCAGACTTGAGACCTTTGGACATGAGAATCTTTACACCTGAATTTTCTGGAGTACAAGCAGTTTGCACAATAACAGACTTAGAGTGGGAAAAGTTTTCAGTTGCATTAGTTGCCACAAATTATGAACTTCAGCATAAGAAATATATATACATTTATAGCCTCTCTTTTTCTGCCTGTGACTCCTCATGTATAACTGAAGCTATGGTTTTTAGATTTTTCTTCTTGTCCCCAGATGCATTAATATGTACTTGAGCAAAAGGTAGATTGTGTGGGAAGAGACCTAGCTCTGCTATCCAGCATGTCCATATCGGGCACCTGGGCATACTGGTGCCCAGCACTATTCTGATGTTTCAGCCCAAATATCTAAGGCAGTGAAAAGAAGGCACTGTGATAAGGAGGCAGTGCATCTAATTTGTAAATGAGGCTGTGCCAAGGCAATCCTGGAATCTGACAATGTTCATATTGTCAAACTTCCTTACCCTCCAAAACTGGGTGTATACACTCAGACTTAAGTGGTCCCTGGCCTGTATGGACTCTGACCATACTCGGAACATGCCCTGGCCCAGGTCCTGAGGCCTTGCATTCCAGCTGCTACTTTTGACGTTCTCACAAGAATATGAGAATCTCAACAGACTTTATTCATGTTTCTAAAGGCTGTGTCAATCGACAGGGGTTTCTTTTTTTCTGGTGCTATGAAGTATAAGTATACCTTAATGCATGAGATTTCACACAAACCCTCAAAATCTCAGGATCCTTTGTGGCAACACGGGACCTTACTCATGGGTTGTGATCATAAGACATCATCTAACAAGAGGATGCTACAGGGAGAAACCCCCTAATGGTGTAAGATGATGTAATTGTCTTTATTGGCTAAATCCAGAGGGCAACCTAGAACGTGAAATTGCCAAAAAAAAAAAAAAANTAAAATACAAAAAAAAAAAAAAAAAAAAAAGTAAATTTACTATACAGTCCAAGTAGCATTGTATGCTCTAAATTCCTGATCATTTTAGGTTAGATTAAGCCAGGACTGTCACTGAATGCCCCACATCAGTCCTCTGACTGGCATCAAGTTACATACTTGTGCAGCTGAAGCAAACTGCTAATCTGATGTTTTCTCTCAGTTACCATTCAAGACATCAAGTACCTGATCCAGTGAATTCAGTGAAAACTTAGGACAGATTAAGGAGACCATGAAGCTATACTCTTCAATAAGAATTTCTTTGCCTTTCCATACATGGTGTATCTGTCTTTTTGCAGCAGTAACTTTGCAAATAAGGACTCAGACAAACTCTTCCAGGACCTGCTAACTTGGGTTCAGGGGTTACTGGCCACTGTCTGCCTGTTATAATTCCTGTTAGTGTGTACCTTTTATAATCACTGTTAGTGTGTACCTTACCCTTGCTCTGCCAGTTGACCCGTTCATCTGATCAAGCACTGATTGGTGTTTTTCTGAATTGAAAATATAATTCTCCCATTATAATCTTTTAAAAAGTAATTTTCTAGTACTGAATTCTGGACTGACCAGGTGTTCAGGATTTCCTGCTGTCATGCAGAAACCATTCAAGTAGCTTGGCTGCCACAAACAGTGAAGCTGCATTTAACTGCTCCTTGGGGAACTAATGCATCTTGTCAGCGTACAATTTGAAAACAAAATGAATGGAAGAACCTCATTATGAATGATACATATGTTGCAAATAATGTGTATAAAATCATAGAATATCTGAATTGGAAGGGATCCACAAGGATTATCAAAGTCCAGCTCCTGGCCCTGCACAGGACACCCCAAGAATCACACCATGTGCCTTTCTACGTTGTACCGTATGTTGTAGTTTGGGTTGAAAATGCATTTGCAACAGGAAATTTATCTTCTTAACAGGTATTTTTACTACTGAAGTATATACCTAATTTACCTAGTTTTGCTTTTATAGTATCTATTTTACTACTATTTACTTTCTGATTCCTTCAGAGTGCTTCTTTAAGAGTCAGCATTTTAACAATATTGGTAGTATTTGCATCAGGCCATCTGTATTTTGAAAGACCACCCAAATTAACAGCACAAACTACTAACAGTAATTAAAATTATAGTTTTAATTGTAATATAATTTCAATACAACCACTACTTATAACACAGTATGCAAACCATTAGTTAGAACTCTACAGAACAGCGATACAGTTATTAATTAAAGCTGTCATTTTAAGGCATTATACTTCCCAAACCATTAGGAATGTAGTAGGAACAGATCATAGTCCATTACCAAATAAATGTACTTTCTGGTTGCTCTGGTGAACAAGTAATGTATTAAACAGATCTAATACCTCACAAATGTGAACTATGCCTCTGTTTTTATTCCACACTAAAAGCTCAGGCTAGAATTCTCTGTATTTTAAAAGCATACCATTCCTTTATTTTCTCCAAGGGTGATTCACATCTCCTTCATATTCCACCTCCCCTTGGCTCAGGGTTAGTGAGAGTTATTTCCCCTTGCTTATTACACGACCATTTTATACCGTCCTGCTTCTCCCCTGCAGGAAATCCACCCCTCTGTGGCCAATAGCAGATTTCAGCTCTGCCCATGGGGCAGCAGAGGAGCACACTCCATAGAAAGAGACTAAAAATATAGAGGGATCAACTGTGCAGCTCCCAACACAAGTCAAATCTGCCTCTATGCCTATTTGGCTTTGAAGAAAGAATATATACGCTGGTGAGTGCATATTTGCTCCACTTGCGCCTTTCCTGCTGCCAGTACAAGTCCTACTTTTCATTCCCTAATGGAGCCCAGGTCCTTTCACCATGTAATTGGTTGGTTATAGTTTTTGATGTTTCTGGGCTTACAGTACCTTCTGTCCTTCCCATGTGAATTGCAGAAGAGGGAGGAGAATCACTGTCCCTAACTTGTGAAGGCTGCAAGAACTGGGCCTAAAACTCTTATGCTATTGCACAAAAATTAAACTTGTACTTTGTTTTTAAATCATATTTTCTTCCTTTGACTTACACTTCTGAGAATTTGATTATCTATATTTTCCTTTCTTCTTGTAAACTTCTCTCTCCTCTTTTGATGCAGTCTGGACTTCTCAGTGTCTGATCACTGCAGACGCTGGGAATATGGTTGCTGTCATACCCTATTTTGATTAAGTAATGCAGAGCTAGGGGGCTTTGTCACTAATATATGGGTAATGGTAATAATAACAACAACAACAACAACAATAATGTAGTTCAGATTTCATTGCCATAGACTTGTTTTGTTCACCCCCGGAATTAAAAGGCCCTGTAATTGCTTTTATCACAGCTGTGATTAGCTCTCAAACCCTTGCAGTAACACTCCTGAACTGAGCTTTTAGTTCTCTGAATCCATTTGTAGATCTGCAATGGTTGTTGTCACTTAGTCCATTGCTGATGACAAGTAAGGTATAAATACACATCTCAGGAGGTCAAAGCATATTAAAATAACTGATAAGTACTTCTAAATGGAAGTGATGGTAACGTTGTTGTTGAGAAAAAAACCATTTTTCTCAAGCCCAGGTGACATTAGTTTTATGTTCTAGGAACTTAGCATTTTTTTCTTTGAAGTAAAAACCTGAGTTCACAAAGTAAATATACATTGTTTATTTCAGTTATGCTCTGGCTATACAAAGGTCTTTGTGTTTAGAACATGTGCCACGTCATGCCAATGTGAATTAGTCTTCAAAGGAACAAAATTGGTACTTGCTAAAACCTTAAAATGCTGCTTTCTACACCAGCCTGCACAAGCCCTGAGCAGCAGAACTGGCACAGCATCCTGCACTCTTCTGTCCTACTGCCTTAAATCTTCCCATTTGCGCAGTTCACGGCCACTTTGCTCCACTAACACTTCCCAGCTACTGGCATATCTCAAGTTACATGGGTGGTGTTAAGGTCAGGAAGCCACGGAGGTACTAGTTCGGTTTTCCACCTGATATCCTTTGAGCGGTCTTCATGAAGCCTTTAGGAATTTATAATTTTGATATCTCCATCTCGTTGTTGAATGTGATTGGAATTAACAAAGTGCCAGTGAGTAGGACAGATGTACCAAATGATTATGTTGGCCTTATTTTTTTTTTCTTGGAAACTAGAAGAAATTATAAGCTGAACAAAGGTTCAAATGATAGCCAAAGGTTCACTAAACTTCATCAGTAACTATCAAACCTTTATTCTGGGATCAAATGTATTGCTTTTCAACTTTTTTTTTTTTTTTTAAAAGACAAAAAAACTTAAACGTATTTCTTGGCTATATTAAGAGTACAGTAATATAATATTTGATAATAATTAAGCATTTAGAATGTTAAGTTTTGATTCTTTTCAGGAATATCTGGCATGATTGCAGAGCAATATGCAGATGAGTAAGAACTACACCAAACTGGAAAAAGTGTGTAATGCAGCTTGAAACAGGAAGAGTACATGTTACAGAGCGGCTTAAAGTATTATGTTAACATTGTAACAGCACATTTTGGCGCAACTTTAAACAGATTTTGTAAGAAAACCAAGAACAGAAAAAAAAATCAGAATTCAAGAAGAGACTATTTTTAATAATAATAAGGCCTTGCTACATGAAAGAAAGAATTGCTTTCAAATTTGGACTTTACTTTAAAATCCATTTGTGCCCGTGTCAGAAGCAATGGGGTTCTATGTATTCTAGTACTGCCTCTGACGGGGGAGGAGATGAGCTGGTCTCGCCCTAGGTGAGAGCGGGCGGTGAGTGGCGTGGCGGGGACACCTCTCCGTGCCCGGGCAGCGGCGGGGGCGGGACCCGGGAGCTGCGGCCGCGGGAGCCGCTCCGGCCCGGCCCNGGGCGGGTGCAGCGCCCCAGAGAGGAGGTGCCAGCCCGGCGCGGCGCCTGTGGGACGGATGCCCCCGGCGTGCGAAGGGGCTTGGGCGCCGTCTCCCGGCTCGGCCCGGCCAGCGG
>VZTD01005027.1:1508223-1587765 GCA_013397725.1 Rhagologus leucostigma
CTCAGTGGCGGGTACGGCCCTGCCTCAGCTGTCACCACTGCTGCAGCCGTCGGATGTGTCAGTGAGGTGGTGGGTTTTGCCCAGCTGCGGGGTCGTGCTGCTGCTGGATCTCGGGAGGCGGGGGGGATGCACCTGCTTGGCTCCTTAGATTGCCTTTGCTTAAGCCCTTGATAGCTCAGTGCTACTTTAAAACAAACAGCAAACAAACATCTTTACCGAACTAAGTCACCCTTTAGGTCTAAAATACTGCTGCCTCTTTTCATTGCAATGCCTTATGTGTGTGTAAGTGCAAGAGGAGTGGAGAAATCTGAGCACAGCTTAACGTCCTGTTTGTCAACTATGTCAAGAAACTCCCAAGTTAGTCTTAGACACGCCTGAAGTAATATTTACTTGCCACAAAAGTCAGCAGTGTTTCTGGCTTGTGTTTCATTCTGGCTTTGTTTCGTCCTCTCATTGAGCTGAACCTAAAGTTCTTTACTTGAACAAGAGTCTGGAGGGGGGAGAAAATACATGCCAGACAGTAACAGTCCCCTCTGCACCACTGTACCTTGGTGCTACAAGTGTGGGCTGCAGCAAACTTTATTAGTGAGACTTCTTGAAGCTTCAGGATGGGTCTTGGTGCCGCTGTGTGACACGGACCAAACTGGCTCCTACTGTTGGCACTCACAGAAGTTTTATTCACCGTAGGTGTGTGTGAAGGGTCAGGAGAGTTGGGCTCTTGCCTGCTGTGGCTCCTGTGGCACTAAACCTGGTTTTGGTAGTACCTGCAGAAGTTGTGTGAGCAGATCCGGTTGTTAATACTTTATCTATCACTGGGCCCAAAAGGACAGTGCTTGAAGTGTCGAAAAGCACTGTCTTGGGATCACATATGCTAACACCAGGTAGTAATGACGCTGTTGTATACAATGGAGTAGGAGTACAGATCTGATACTTACCATCGACTTACTTTGTGTGCTCTGTGGTTCAAAAGAAAAAAAAACCACAATCCTAAAAACCTATATTAAAGTGAAAGAAAATTTTTTTGTGTTTTAAGGAAATTTAATTTATAAGTGCAATTTAGAGAGATTATGCCAGTTTATAAAGATACTGGTAGCTCAGATATGCTTGTGTCAGGTTTAAGTGATTAAAATGCTTTTATTTATAAATACTCATTAGCCAGGAGGCTACAGTAGCTAACAAACCTTGACCATGCCTATTCTGCAAGTTTGTTCTGTTGCTTGCCTCAGAATTGATGAAGTCTGGGCTTACTACAGAGAAGCTCTGTATTTTGACTTTTAAATGGTAGATTTTGAGTGAGACCTTATTGTCTGCTTAACAGCACTAAATGCAAAGCTTCACTTTTTTATTTTGTCCCAGTTATTTCCACTGATTCCTGCTATTTCCTAAAACTTCCTGTTTTGATCCTTTTTGAAAATACATAGTTAAACCAAAGGCTGAACATGTTCCTGTTTTTTCTTCCTTCTTTTGTCATCTGCCCTATTTATCTCTGACTTTTGCTCCCCTTTTAATCTGTTATTGATGCCCTAATGGCCTTGAATTTTGCAGTTGCCAGAGATCACTAAAGTCTAATGCTGCAAATACAGTGATCTTGGAAGTGATAGGAAATGCATGTAATTATCAAAACCCCCACTGTAACAGTCATGGATATGGACATCTCTGTTATGGATTTTTTTTCCTAATTTTTTTGTGATTTCAGGTTACTTAAGCTTGTGACACTGTGCCTTGGTGCTTCCATTTGAAAAGGCTGCTGCCTGCTACACATCTAATAAAATTAAAACCTGCATTGCTTTAAAAGACATAATAAAATTGTCAGTTTCTACGGATTTCTTCTATGTATTGCTCAGTAATATGATTTCACCAAAAGATGTAGGCAGACTGTTCCTGTGTGTATTCAGCATGATAAAGTACTTCATCTAAAAATAAAGGTAGTGCTAGAGGTGACTAGATGGAAAAATAGTATCAAACCCATGCTCAGTTGAGATTTTTTTTCCTGTTCATGTGCTTGTGGCACTTTCTGAATTGCTGAGGATGTGTGACTTCAGTAGCTGGGCCTTGGGTTTTCTAATCATCTCTGAAGCAGGATCCTGCACCCTCGGACCAGTGGACTGCTGCCTGTCTTCAGACTATGAACCAAACAAATTTTTTTTTTTTTAAATCTCTTTAATATAAATCCATTAACCAACTCCAGGTTAAGATTGTGGCTGACAAATCTGTTGGTGATTGAGTCCAGTGTCCCAAAGTAGTGGTTCCTCCTATTTGAATCCTGCTCTCCTTTTTCTGTTTTGTTTTGGGTTTTTTCTTCCCCATTATTTTCCTTCCAGCTTTCAGAGAAGCTGCTATACACAGCCAGCAAAGGGTATTTCTCTGTTAGAGAGATTTGTTTTTCATCAATATGTAACTGATCTTTTTATAAAATATCGAAGAGTCCAAGCTCTGTTTTCATTTTTGCAATGCTTTCAAGACCTCCTTCCCCCTGTTAAATGCTGGTTTATTAATTGGCTGATATATTTTTTTCTTTTCAGTGGACTCATTGGTTGCAGCTGGGCCATGCTGTTTGCTGCTGGAGGCTTCAAAGTGAAACTTTATGATATTGCACAACAGCAGCTAACAAGTGCACTGGAAAATATTCGGTAGGTCACCTGACTTGAAATAACTGGGGTTGGAATGAAACTGTGGGAATTTTGTAATTATGAATGAATAGCCATATCTTGTTATTTCAGGGAGCATAGATTTTAGGTTTTGAAGAAGGCTTTAACTTAGAAGTACAGGTCCTGTTAGGGTCAGAAGGACTGTGCTTCCAAGTGTCACTGACACTTCTGAAAAGAAATTTAATTTTTAAGTTATTCAAGAGCTTAAGTTTAAATTCAATTTTTAAAAATAATGCTTACCACCATTAGGTTATTTACAGGCTAGCTTTAAAATATATGAACATAAAAGTTTTTGCACAGAAAGGCAACAAAGACTCTTTCAAAGTGGAGGTAGGTTAAGATGGATTGCTGAGAAGCTGTGCTACAATGATTAGTATTTTATAACAACAAGTTTTTAAACTTTAAAACCGGTATTTTTGAGTCCTAGAACAGGTTGCTAGTGTCATTGATTAGTTACAGTTGACGTGGAAAGCATCTTTAGAAGGAGCACCAGTTTGAGGGTGTGAACATGACATCACTCGCACTGGTTGAGGCCAGCAGGCCTCCAGCCCTCTTCTGTTGCCCATGGCACTGTGGTTAAAGCCTCGTGCTTTTGGTACTACAAGAGCTACAAGTTCAAGTCTTGCCTGTCTGTTCCCCTCCCCCAGCCTTCAATGCCAACAAGTTAATTATCTGTTTAGTCACTCAACTGTATTTCTTTCAAGTATTTCTCTAACCTTCCCTTGAACTGATATAAATCCTTTTGTGGCCTCCTTGCCAAAGGACCTTGTGTTCTGCAGGTTTACTGCTTGCTGCTTGAGGAGCCATTCCCTTGTGTTTGTTTTGAACCTGGCTCCTAAGTTGCTTTGATTGACCCCTCGTTCTTGTGTGAGAAGGAACACGTCTGCTTGGTCCTATGCACCCTCTTCTTGCTGGGCCTGGAAATACAGCTCTTATCTGCCTGTGAGAGAGGGTGAAAGTACATTTATAAAGTGGTTCTATGCACAACCTTATGTTGCTCTATTGGGCATTTTATGCTGAACTTCAGATGACTTCACAATTAGCATCAATCCAAATGCATCAGCTCTCCCTTCATGATGCCTTGACGTGGCAAATGTCAGTTTGGGTGTCAGCTGTATGGGGTGTAAGGTGCACCTCAAAAAAGGTTGTGGTGTGTTGCATCCTAATTGCTTTCTGTAACAAGGCTTAAGGCAAACAGGAGTGACTTCAGGAACCCCTTGTAGGTCAGTTCGCTTGTTAAGAGTTCAGAAGTTAAACAGCATGTGATGTCTAGTGAGATTTGCTAAAAAAGGCTTGATAACAAAAGAATGGGAAAATCTATCTTTTTTTTTCTTTCCAGGTAAATGTTAGTCAGACCAAACATCTGTGTTGCATCACCTAGATGACACGCACTTTCAGTTTTTTCAGAGTTGCTGTCATAGTGGTAGCCACGATGAGATTCTGGATTATTAGGTGGCAGTTTTGTGGTGTTCATTATTAAAGCCAGCACTTGCCCCAAATTTTTTCTTTTTCTAACAGCAAATGAGGATTTTAGCCTTCCAAGGTTTTCAGCTTGAAAACATGAAGCATAGTATGTCATGTGTAATAGGATGGAGTGCTATTTGAGTGGGTCTGTACTGTCCTGTGCCTGCATGTGTTCTCCTATAGGAGTTCACAGAATCACCGAATGGGTAATGTTGGAAGGGAACACTGGAGGTCATCCAGTCCAACCTCCCTGCTCAAGCAGGGTGTCCTAGAGCTCATTATATCCAGACAGCTTTCGAATAGCTCCACGAAAGAGACCCTACAACCTTTCTGGGCAAGCTGTTCCGGTGTTTAGTTACCCTCACAGTAAAGAAGTTCTTCCTCATGTTCAGGTGGAACTTCCTGTATTCCAGTTTCTGCCTGTTGCCTCTTGTTCTATTGCTTGGCACCGCTGAGAAGAGCCTGGATCCATTTCTTGGCACCCCCCTTTCAGGTATTTATAGGCATTGTTGAGGTCCTCTGTGTTGTCAGTTCTTGAGGCTGAACAGGCCCAAGTCCATCACTCCATCAGCCTTTCCTTGTAGGAGAGATGCTCCAGTACCTTAATCATCTTTGTAGCCCTCTGCTGGTCCCCTTCCAGGAGCTCTGTGTTTTTCTTGTACTAAGGAGCCCAGCACTGGACACAGCGCTCCGGATGTGCCTCACCGGGGCAGAGTAGAGGAGCAGGATCTCCTCCCTCGACCTGCTGGCAATGCTCTTCCTAATGCATCCCGCTGGCCTTCTCAGCCACAAGGACACTGCTGGCTCATGGACAGCTTGTTGTCCACCAGGACCCCCAAGTCCTTCTCCGCAAAGCTGCTTTCCAGCAGGTCGGCCCCAAGCCTGTGCTCGTGCCTGGGGTTGTACCTCCCCAGGTGCAGGAGCCTGCATTTGCCCTTGTTGAATTTCAGAGAGTTCCTCTCTGCCTGTCTCTCCAATCTGTTGAGGTCCTTCTGAAGGGCTGCACGGCCCTCTGGGGTATCAGCCACTCCTCCCAGCTTTGTGTCATCAGTGAACTTGCTGAGGAGGCATCTGCCCCTTCATCCAAGTCACTGATAAGTTCAAGGCAAGTTCAGCTGAGTTCAAGGCAGGTTTTGCCTTTTACATAAGATGTTCTTAACTTGTGTATTTTGGCTGTTGTAACACTCTAGTTTAAAAGCCTAGTTTCAGGAAAACATAGTTTTTGTGACAAGAATACGAGCTACGCAGTTTCTTCAACCACTATTGTAATGATTGTATCTATCAAAATATGGTCAAACTTCTTTTCACTCATTTCATAGCACACAACCTACAGTAAATCACAGTGAGTTACTGAAGTGATACTTGTGTAAGAGCTGGAGTAGGTAATGTGTACTCACAGGAGAGCAGCAAGGGAATGTCTCTTGGAGCTGTCTGATAGAGCCAGCTGGTGACTGGTTCTCTGAACTTGATGTCATTTACTTTCCCTTTTCCCTCCGAATGGCAAATACTTTTAGGGAGGTTTTTAGGCTTAGGGTTTTGTGGTTTATTTTGTTTTAGTATTGGAACATATTTATTCCACTCTAGTCTTCATTCCACAAGCTTCTGGTGTATGGAGATGCTACTTACTAAGGAGAAACTGGAGTGTACAGATGACTATTTGTAGTTTCCCTTTTCCAAACAAAAGAGTGTAAGTAGAGTAGTAAGCAACACTCACTTTACTTCTAAAAGGAGATGATACTTTTTTGATGACAGAAATGATACTTAACTATTTTATGTCCTTGCCTTTTAGTATGTTGACCCATAACTCGTTGCCTTTTGTATAAATTCAGAACGTCTCAGGGTTCCTTAACGTAGTGAATTGAACTCTCACAAAACAGCAGGTGGGCAAGGGTGTGTAATCCTGCAAGAGGACTGGAACGAGTCTGATAGGGACATACAATCATCGTGAAAGCCTGCACATATCTGTGTGGAAAATCTGAAATGTACTCTGTAAATTTACTTGAAACACTTGGCTATGGGTAAAAGATAAGATTAAAGCATGGAATTTGGATCTACTGAAACAAGTGAAAATATGTGTCAGGTTACCACAGTATCAGTAGACCAGAAGCAGAAAGAAGAGTGTGTTTCCCAAGACCTAACATGGTGTTGTGGATTTACTACTCATCTGCCTGTTGAGCAGCACGTAGCAGTCAGTGCCCGGGCACATGAAGTGACTGCACATTGCATTGAACGGGATGTACCAGTGGTGTGGTAAACCAGTGTCTGCTCTAATGGAACAACCTTCTGTTCTGTTGAAGAAACAGACTGCTGAACACCCTTATACCACACTGGACCTACTGAATGCATGCTGTCATAGCCTGCCTTGGGAAATGTAATTTTTCATATCCAGCATGCTTTTTTCTGTGCATCAGTGTGATTCTAGTTTGAATGCAAGATTGATAAATTTTGAAATAATGAGAATTAGAAAAACAAGTAGTATCCTATTCCTGAAAGTAGTCCTAAAACATGGGATGCAGAAATGCTTTAGTGCATGCCCCTCTGCCAAAAATAAATTTATGGTTCTTGTAATATGTAAACTTTTTCAAGTAGTTACTGTGCTATTGTTCTAAACATAATTAAGCTGCTGATAAAGATTGATTAATTACCAGGCTTACTGGCTTGGTCTTCCAGTCTGTCTTATGTATTGCTGTGTTGTATTGGTACTGTATAAATGTATATCAAGGGCAAAATGCAGCTTGGCTTAGGTCTTCCTTGATAGTTTTATATATCTCCTTCAAGAGGAGAACTTCTAACTAGATGATTCTTTTCAGAACATAGTTTGATATTGAGTGCCTGCTGCTGGCACGTCAAGCTTGTGCTAAATCATGAGTTTGATTATACCTTTTGACTTTATCTCTGCCCACCCACCACCCTCAAAAGTGCAATTAACTAGCTACGCAAAACTGCTTCATTTGCAGAACTAACTAGAGAACGTATTGATAGGCTTTGGAAGGGGATAGATTCCATCTTTATGTATGTTCTGTCTGACTGTTCCGGAGTTGAAAACACCTCCAAAAGGAAATGTTGTCTTTTTACTTCATTCCTGCATGGTAGCCAGCCCCCTGGGCAGTTGGAACATATGATTTCAGTAAGAGTGATTTGTGTAATTACTAAAGCTGTGTTTTGAGAACCGTTATGGTGCTCACATTTGCCTGGTAGGCAGAGTAACAGGTTGTCCAAGGAGTCGATGGTATCTCCTTTCCTGAAAGCTTTCAAGCTTGGCAAAAACCTACTTGGTCTGTTCTGTCTCAGGCTAAATATATGGGACTGGTGATGTTTTGGTTTGTTGGCTTGTTTTCCCCATGCCAACTACCCTCTCATTTATCAGACAGCACTAGTGGTAGTGCTATGACTTGTGAATGGTTCTCGTCTTTGGGCAACAGTGGCTGGCTGAACTTATGAAGAACAGGATTGGTGTTTTCTTCCTTCCATTCTTTTTAGTGTGGGCAATATGGTTGTGATTAAGTGGTCTTAATTCTAGTATTTGCTTGTTGCAACAGTGTGTGCCAAATACGACAACTGCCCACAGTAGCTGTGGATAAAGGTGAGGCAAGTGGGGTGTGAACAAGATGAGTTAAGTGTTAGCATTGCTTTCAGGGTCCTTCTGTAAAGACTTTTAGAGTAGGATTTGTAACCAGGAGCATTCCAGGCATTTTATGTGATTGGGAGTGTTCCCATAGATTGGATGCCTTATCCTGAAGCAAATACTAGCCCAGTTCCCAGAATAGCGTTGACGTGGGCAGACAGGTACAACACTAAAACTCTGGAGGTATATGAAGCATAAGCTCAAAAAGGAAGTAGTATTTTCTTAAGGATGTGAATTCTTCATTCTTCAAAGACATTACAGGTATTGAGTGAAACTCTGTGAGCTGCACAAACAATACAGCTGCAGAGTTAAGCCCTGCGTGCTATGGACATGGCTGCAATGACTCCCTCAGGCTGGGGTCGTCAGAGGGATGAGCACTTAAAAATTTAGGCTGCCTTCATTAAAAAGTCATCCAGTAGAGGTCAGTGGTGCACTGCTGTATGTACAAACCTTTGTGCCTTAATGTATGGTAAGTATCAGGGAACACGAGTTTCCCGTAGTTCTGTACCAATCTAATACCCCAGGGGAATATAAAGATGGTTTAGTGTGTGAAAGACTTAAAATTTATTTGGAACAAAACAACCAGAATGTCAATAAGTAGATTGGCAAAGGGTGTGAAAGATGAAAATTTCCCAGGAGGGAAGGGCAAAATTGAAGTAATGCACATAATCCCTATTCCATGCTTTAGCTGATTTAAATACATGGCTAACATGAAGATTGGTTATGATAACAGGAACATTTTTTGTTTAGGAGTGAAAAAAAATCAATCTAGCCTCCCGTTCCAAAGATGAAGATGAGAGTTTTGAAGGTTAACTAAGAAATTATATTCTCAGTGCACAGTGTATTGTTAATGGTTTATGACAGAAAAGCAGAAATGCAGGATGGTTATCACTGACAGAAAAGGAAAGATATGAAACAGGAGATGGGTGCTGCAAGCTTCTGTGAGCGCTTGGGGAAGAAAAATAGAAGCTAGATTTCTTAGTCTATGACTCTAGCTTTTTTGAATCCCTTAGTCACCAATCATGTACTGTCATTTTGGGGAATCTAGGAGGATGAGACAAACGTAGTATTGCAATGAGAGTGAACAAAGAAAGAAGGAAGTAATTCTGATATTATCTCTTGAAATGTGACTTTTTTTGTGTGTGTTTTTAGTTTGGTTTGGGGGGTTTTTTTAAGCAATATATATAGCATGTGAGCAAGAGTATGCTGGATTTGGACAAGAGCACCTGGGAAATGAACTTCTAATGAATGGATAGTTAAGACTTTTTGAATTATTTATCTTGCCTCACAGGGTGTGAGGGATCCAGAAGTTTGGATATGCTCTTTTAGGGTACCTGTTTCTTTACGGATGAAGCACTGGCATCTTTAGTGCTGGAAACCTTAAGTGTTGGATGAAGTTTCTGCCCGGCACGCTGTGGTGTATATTCCCTGTGAGCTTGGGAAAGGGAGCTGAAGATTCCTGTTTCCTGTTCCTTGCCATAGATTGCTTAAGAAGTAGAAGTCTGTCTTTTCAGCCATCTGTTTGCTGTGTCATTAATTAAGTTGATAGGAAGAATAAAGGATTTTTTTTTCCTGCTGCTGCTCATTAGCTCAATTTCCTCGTGTCTTCATGAGGATGAACAGCTTTTGCTGACCAATAACCAAAGGCTCAGAGGAGTTCTGGCTTGATGAAACTGATGAAAGCTGAACAGATTTAACCATGATAAGGACTACATCAAAGAGCTTTAGGTTGATTGTGATCAGACAGTTTAATCCCGCCTAACTTCTGTGGCCATTGTTCCTCTAAGTGGCTTATAATGGTTTTGAAAAATGGCTTGCTTGTTCTGGATGTTTGAGGGCTTCAAACTATAGAGACCTTTTCTGAGAAAGTGGCATGTCCAGTCCCAGCCATGGTGTGTACTTGAGCATTCGTTTCAAGTTTAGTAACTACTTGAATTTTTTGATACTTGTTCTGTAGGCATTAAAAAAAACCCAAAATGTAGTGGCCTGGGGGTTTAGGAGGAACTCTTGGCTGTATCGAATGTATTTATTTATCTCTATACTGGTAAAGAGCTGTTCCTACAGCAAGGCTTCGTAACAAAAGAGCTGTTTGTAAAATTAGATGAAGTATATTAAAGGGACCTTGCTTCCCATTAAATATGAGCAGAAAAAAACTCTTGCTGATTGTGCACCAGTTAAAACAAGTCTGAAGTGGTGACAGTCTTGCATCTAGGAGATCTTAGATCTGTCTGTGCTTGAAGAGAAGAAAAACCTCTGATAAGATGGGGAGGAAGGAGAAATAACTGAAATTAACCTTTGTAAATTTGAATATAGATGTGTGCAGTGGCATGGCAAATATGGTTTGTACATGGTTTGTAAAGAAGGTTTTTCAAAAAATTGATGGTGTCTTAACAATGATAAAGTGTTTAAATGTGTCTATGTTGTTTCTGCCAGCAAACAAATGAAAGAGATGGAGAAGTCGGGATTCCTGAAAGGAGTTTTGGGTACGGAACAGCAGTTGGCTCTCATTAGCGTTTGTACAGACCTGAAGGCAGCAGTAGAGGGTGCTACTTTCATTCAGGTAAGCAAAGATTTGCCAACTCCTTGCAAACAGTTTAGAAAGATGATCAAAAGCTGTGCTTCGCAGTAGTTGGGCACTGGAGAGTTCAGCATCCTGACCCCATCAGGATACAGTTGTGCTTGTTTAAGTTCTTTCTAGCCTGGTATCCTGACGTGGGAGATCATGCCTCTTTGCAGAATTTCCTAGACTAGAGAGTCCTTGTAAGTTTATTCTGAGTTATGCAGGGGGAGGCTGGCAGCTACGCTGAGAGGGAATTGCTGACCTCCATGTATAATAACGACTGTACCTGTTAGAAAGATGAATGTGAGGTGAAGGTTGGCAGGAGATTTTTGGGGGACAGATTATCTCTTAGGGAACACCATGCATTCTAGAGCTGGGTCTAAAATGTGTTTTTTCCTCTCCGGGTACCTAGTGAAGGCAGGGACTATGACATACGGGGTGACTATTCTGACTGTGAGGGAGTGCTGTAGCCAAACACAGCTATCTCAAAGTGTTAGAGTATTAAAACCAGGGTTGATACATAGGTTTGGAATCTGTGCTGCTAAGTAAAATTGGAATGGGGAACAAGCTGAACTACTAGACCTGATAGTGTGTGGCTGCTTAATTATTAATATGTGCAGAGAACAGGCTAATCTGGGACCATTTCTGGGATAAAGTATGAGTGAGTTTTCATTAGGATTGGCATCTTCTACCCTTCATGGCTCCCTAGTCTTATTCCAGTGTTGTACCATTAGCTGTCTCTATGTGTATTTGTGTTGCACTCAAGAGTTTACAGCTTACACTGCATCAGGCTGTAAATTCCCACAGTCTGATTAGCTGCAACACACCCCTAATAACAAATTGAACTGAAAGAGGACAGACTTTCAGACCTTTTATTCCTCCCAATTTGCTGAAGCGAGGAGGAGAGAATGGGAGGCAGGGCAAAGCCTCACACGGAAGTGAAGGTGTGAATGTACTCTAGATTTTTACAGTGGTACACTGTTTTGTGTTCGCTTCCTTTTCACAGCATGAAACTATACATTGTCACGCCCAGTACCTTACTCAGAACTTGTTAGTTCATAGTACTGTGCTCATGCATGTATTGCCTACTTCTGCTGAGTTTAATTTGCAAATTTATTGTCTAGTCACTCGGTCTTGTAAAGTCCTTCTGCAAATGTTTGTGGTTGTAATAATGATGGCCAACTTAAATTTCATGAGCTAACTTTCAGGTCATTTATGAATGGATGTAACAAAGGGCACAGCTATCTGTGAAACATCACTGGCCAGCCTACTCCAGCGAGTAAGAACTGACTATTCTTTCTACCTTCTTCTGAAAGCTATCTTCTTGTTTCCAGTATTCTCATAGTTCTGCTTGTGTTGCTGTTCCAAGCATTTCTTACTACCTGGCATATCCATATAGCCTCTTTACTTTCTCTGTCTGCTACTGGTAAGGATCTGATCCTTCTTAGTGCCAGCTTTGTATCTCCTTAGCGTTCTGACTTCTATTTTACCATCTTCTTTTGAAGCTGAATATAGCTGTGATAGAGTTCTTGGGTCTTGTTGCTCTGGCAGGGGTGTTGAGTTTTGGTATGCTATTGGCCCTGTTAGAAAGGGTCTTTGGCAAAATCTTTAATATTTTTGAACAAGGTCTTGCGTGCCACGTCAGATTAAATCGAGGGCTGCATCCTTCCCCACCACTATCACTTCATCTATGAAATGGGCATTGGGCAAATGTTGCAAAATTAAAGTAATTTTATGTTGGAAGGAACCTGTGGAAGTAATTTGGCCCAACCCACTGCAGAACCAACTTGCATCAACTTGCACAGAATTCGTGCAGCTGAGTTTTGGATAAACACTTCTGGTCTCTTTGGGTAACTTGTTACAATGTTTGATTACTGTAATTGTGCAACTTTTCCCTAATACTTAATTGGAAGTCTCTTTTGCAACTTCAGTCTCTTGCCTTCTGTCCTACCAGCCTGCACCTCAGAGAACCTGTGTGTTCCTTTCAGGTAGCTGAAGGCAGCAGTGTTGTGTTGGTAGTCTCCAAACAGCAACAATGTACCTGGGGTAACTCCAGTTTTCTGGTGCTATTTGATGTTCCCTTAGCCCTCTTGATATCTCTAAACATGTAGTTGTTTAGTATATAAATAAAAATAAACGAAATAACTGCAGTATGCCCATGGATAACAAGTCAAATGTGTGAGACATGGTTGGCACTATTTGTATCAACTCTCCAAACTATAACATTAAAGTTTAGTTTGATTCAAAGTGTTAACAAATGCACAGTGGAAGAGGGCAGGCAACTTATTTGAAATAGACTTTAATTTTCTCTTGAAAGGAGGGTGGTGGAATAGAATGAAACAATATTAATGCTAGGCTCACAGCCTTATTTCAGGAGTGAGCAGACTGCATTATGGCTGAACCATGTTAAATTTAAGAAATGCTGCTTAGTGCAGCTTTGAACCTGGAAGCACAAAATGTACTAACTGTAACTTGTGAGTACAAGTGTTCTGACTTCTAGTTACTTAAAAAATAAAATACTGGTAGCATTAATGTTAGTTGAATATAGAGGACTCAGTTTTCATGCTTAATGATATAACCTACTGATTAGCTTATTTGAAAATTTTCGTGAGAACTGCATTTCTTTACCCTGGACTTCAGTTGGTTAAATCTTAACTTCTTTTCAAATTTAGCCTGTGTAGAATAAGTCCACTTAAAGCTTTAAAAAACTTCTTGATGTTTGCTCCTCGTGAGTAAATCTTTCAGACAGTTTGTCTTCTATGTAATTTTCATAGGACATCACTTAAAACAGATGGGATAAAGTAGTAAAAAGTGGAACTTCCTAAGTTGTGTCAGTGAAGATAAAAAAGAGAAAAATATGCAAGAAATAATTAGGAGGGCTGAGAAGAAAATTCATAAAAGTAATGTCATGAACCTTTTAAAAGGTTATATATTTTCTCTCCTGAGCATTTTCATGAAGTAACTTGTTTTGATTAGTGTGCTTTGGATCAACTTCAGAGGGAAATCAGTCCGTGTCTTGGTCTCAACCTGAGTATTCACACAGGTTCACGTCTCAGAACTTTCCTGTGCTACTTGGAATAAATGCATAACCTGTAGCATGTAGGTGAATGTACACTGCAAGTTTTTATAGCACTAAAAGCTTTAATTCTGAAATAACTTTTCCGTTACCTGAAAACTCCATGGAGATAAATTAATGGATATGTTTGTAGTATAATATCCCTGGCATGGGGCTGTCATGGGTGAGTTAAATATTTCTTACTATTGTGTTCTTAGCTTTCCTGCATAAATATATGATGGCTTTTGTCTTCTGTCCTTGTGTGACTATTAGGTATTGAACGTCTTAGTACTCCTTTGAATATTAAAACCAGGTTTGAGTGGAAATGTGTCTAGTTCATAAATAATATAAATTGAATAGAAGTCAGTGCAGCACCTGTATGATCTCTTACCACAACACTAGTAAAATAAAACCAGAGCTTTTAAAATTGAGTGATTTACTAACTGAACAATAGAGTTTACTAGCTGTCAGAGGAAGATAAGATGGCTAACTATTGCTACAATCTTACTCTTGACATCTGAGCTGCTGTGTATTCTGGTGAGTTGTGAGGGCTGGCTGGGCTGGTTGAAGATGGACAGCAAAGGTGACTGAGAGGTGATCTCTGAACCCATCTGTTGTGCTGTGGCATTGAACAGAGCAGTCTGGGCAAGGGAATGAAGTTAAGCTTTTAACTTACACTTTGTGTTCTTGAAGTATTTATCCTTTTTACTTTTAAAAGAACTCTGCCTAAAAACCTTAGAACAGTATCTTCATTTCCTGCCCACCCCTTTAAAAAGAGAGTGTGTTCTGCCCCCTCTCCTCTGCTGCCCCATTACACCTGCAGACAGACTGTGGAGCTGGTGATAACGACACTAACAGATCTTCAACCTGGTATCTTAGATCTTGCTTGCTTTTTCATCTTTTCTAGTTAGACATATTTTTAAAAAACTGTGTTAACAGCTTTCAAGAAGCCTGGTGGTGCCTCAGGGTGCAAAACCAGCATTGACTTTGGAGCTTTGACAACAGGTGTCTCGTGTCTCTGGTCATAAAAATTAGTCTTTGTCTGTTACCAGTTTCTTCTCATAGCTTTTGTTTGACTTTCCTGACAGCTTTCAAGAACCCTTTTACTTCTGGGGATGAGGGAATATCTGCAGACAGTGGGTGAAGACGTCTTCAGCTGCTCTGAGTTCATAGGCTAGAAGCCCTTACCAGTTTGGAGTCTCTGTTAGTCACATACCTCTGTAAAAACAAAACTGCTGGCAGGCAGAGTGTGCAAGCATTGCAGTAACATGGCTTCTTCTGAATTGAGCCCTGGACAGACAAACATGGGTCTGTTTGCCCTTAGCTGGGCAAATATAACCTTAGGCCTGGATTTACCCTACTGAGCTTGAACACCGGCCTGAGGCACCAGAAGTTGCGTTTTGGCTTTTGAGGGAACAGGTTTTAAGCATGTGACCTGACTTTGCAGAAGTTTTGAGAAAATTCTTTCTAATTTTAAAGATTGAAATGATCAGACCTTAAAGACTTGCTGTAAAACATTTTATGAAGTCAGTGTCTGAGTTGAACTGAAAGATGATGTTTAGGTAAACAGCTTGCCAAGTGTCACTGCAGTAGTGCTACTGCTGAATGGACTTACGTCCTTCCAAATTTTCTAACATTAATTTCTCATCTATTCTGTGCATATAACAGCTGGTGTCATCTACCATTACAGTCTTGAATATGGTTTTGGTCCCTGTTTCATGAGGTTGTCATCGCCAAGACTGTCATCCTGCCCAGCAACTAATCTTTCTCTTCAGGTTCTCTTCCATTGCTCCCTGGTCCCTTTTCTGAGGCAGTATTATGTTTCCATTGCCTTTCCTAGATCACTTTCCCTATTTTTCAGGGTGTATGAGATCAGGGTAGAAGAAAACAGAGAAAATCTAGTTGTTTCAGAGAAGATGTGGGGAGGAGGATGTCAGTCAACTTGTTTGAGATCTTATTGTCCTTTCCTGAGGGAACAAAAAGGATCTTCATCTGTAACAGCCTGATAGAGTTGTCTGTCTGTCTTTTGAAAATTTTGTAGGACATGTGAACATCATGGAAAAAGATGGATCTTTTCATGCCATGATGCTAACAGGAGATGAAGCAAACTCGTCTTTATTTGCTGTATTTGTTTTAAACAAAAAAACAGCCAAAAAGCCCCTCACAGAACCCCCCAAACCCTCCCAAATCTGCAAGTTTGATTTTAGAAAATGTAGCTCTGAAAACTAGTACCTCTGCAAATCCTGTTTTTTTTAACTGAAGGTTGAACAGACACTTGTAATTCAGTCATTTATTCTGAACAGTATAAAATGGCAGTAACTTGATATTTTTATTGCTCAGATTCTTTAACAGAGTATGTTTATGAAACATAGGAAAGTACGAAATGTTTCCATCTAAGTGCTGGATTTCACCTTAGTGTACAGTATCATGCAGCTGACAATCTTTCATGTCACTCAAGAGGTAGTGATTTATGAAGCATCAGATTTCCCACTCGTATGAGCTCATCTGTTCAAGACAAATAAGAAGTTATCACTCTAGATCTAAAGTGATTTATAGCCCTAAATTATTATTTTTTAAAATTAGTTTAGCCTGAAAGTGCTGGTGCTTTAACTGATGCTTTTACAACTGCTTTTACAATAAGCTTCCTCATCTAGTGATGAGACCAAAGGCAGGCAGGATCAGTCATACCTAGACGATTGTCTGTCAAAAATGTGTTAACCTATTCTCAAAAGTCTCTTGTGGTGTGACTCCTTCTCCTCCCATGTTTAGCATTTTGCTCCAGTCCATACATAACCCACAGAACGTCTGTAACTGAACCCCTGGCATGCGAAGCCTGCATGCCTGTATTTTATTCATATTTTTTATAATTGTGTCACATGGTGGTAATGTGGCCCTGCCATTCCTAACAAATGGCCAGTCTGCTTTTCAGTTAGAGGAGCTGCTGTCCTTACTATGCTTTCTTACCCTTGGCTTACAGGGTCCTGTTCCCCTCTGTGTATCCCACTGGGTTGGGTTTCTGCATCACATCCAAGTGTTTCAGGGTTTTTGTGGTGGTTTGTTTTGGTTTGTTTTTTCCTCCTTCTTCCTCATTTTAACTGATCAAAATGCTAACATGGCACTGAAAGGTCTGCAACAGCCTGGGGCCACCTTCGATAACAGCTGTGTGTGTGTCTCATCCCAAAGCTGTGCAAGACTGTTGTGTGCCTCCTACCCAGCTGCTGGCCCTGCCTTTATCCTCAAGGAGAGTAGCAACACTTTACGAAAAAAGCCTGAAGTAAATATGTTTCCCCTCACCACCTTTGAAGTTTGAAATAATGAATTTTTGTTTGTCACCTTGTCTTAATTAATGTCTTGGTATACTGTTAGATCCACATACTATCCATCTCTAAAGTGCCTCAAAATATGCATCTAAAACTATTTTTGAGGGGAGCATGATGGAAAAGTCCAAAATACTTGAAGTCAAGTATTTGCATTTGAAATATGTAATGATTTTCAATTTTGTGAAATTACCAAACCTATTCAGTGTATGAAAAAAATTATATTTGAGCTAAGTTCTGTTGGTTAACAATAATATCAGAAGCAAAATTGATACTCTGATTTAATAATTTGTTCTGATATTAAAAATACAGTCTTATATCTCTGCTTGTTTCACTAGCTGAACTCCCAGCCTCTGCAGTCAAAATGTCACTTTTTTAAATTGCAGGTAGTGTAGTTCCCCAGGTTCATGTGAGTGGCTCGTGTTTACTGACTAGAGTGCACTTTAGTCTGTCATGGAATGAAATAGAAAAAAGCTCAATTTTCCTTAATAGAAGGTGCATCTTCCCTCTTCCAGAATGGAAATATATGCCTAAACCCTGCAGGAACAGAACAAAAACACAGAAGAACACAAGAACAGAACACAAGAACACAGAACAAGACCACAAAAGCCTAACTAGAAATTATAATAATTAGGACTGAAATACTAATGATAGTAGTCAGCATTTTAAACACTCTTTTGCTTAACATATATTTGATGTGGATTCAATAAAATAGTGGCAATGACTGAAACACAGTGGTCTGTATGCAAGATGGAGCAAATAGATGGAATCTTGCTTTGGTAACTTAAGTAACCTCAACTTTGCCGGTGGCATTGGAGGAAACAGAACTGGTTCTCAAATTGCAGAATTTAATTTGCAGAGACCTTATTTAAGCATATATACTTCTTTCAATGAGGCTTTTACAAGAATCCTTTATTATATTATTTAGATGTGGCAAAGTTCTATGGTATAGTTGTATTTGACTGTACAGTTGCTATCTATAGATACTGATTTGAAATCTCCATTTCATTAAATTTGCAAGTCTCCTTTTCAAGTCATTTTAGTGTCTGTCTTAAACAGCATTCAGGTTATATGTATAAAAATCCACAGGCCAAAGCTTTTTGTAGGTTTATGTTAATCAGGCTTTGTTTTAGAAATAAAACATTCTCAAGTGATGTGTTAGATTGAAAATAAAACAATTATGCCTGTCTTTTCTGTAAAGTTCTTTTTCTAGTGGATTATAACTATAGAAGATAATGGAAGTGTTTGTAGAAATGTATTAGGCACCAAGCTTTCAGAAAAGCTCCTGAGATGCAGAACTCTTTGTCTCTTAATCCTGTGAAGTTCTTTATATTCCCACAAAAAGCTGGACATAATGTGGTTCCTGTTGCAGGAGTGCTGACAGTCTAGGTCCAGCTTGTGGGATAGTTCAGTGCTTTGTAAGCTGCTGCTACGGCCTCATTCTATGGGAGGAGAGGATTCCTGTCACTTGACTCTGGGAACTGTTCTACAGGAGTGCCTTAAAATGTCAGCTAAATCACAGCACTGGCAAGCTGAGGCTCCTTAAAATGCTGTAAGTTTTATATGTGTGTAAACAGAGCAGGGGCTTGTGGCACGTTTGGAGATCCTCACTTAACTGCAGAAGATAGGAGCATTCTTGTTGCAGTCAAAGTAGTCATGGCTCCTGAACAGTTCACCTGCTGCTTAAAACCTTACCGAATTTACTGGGAAAAGGGAAGTTGCAGAACTCTAGAAAATAATTTTCTACCTCGGTTATGGGTGGGCAAGGGCACAGGGTGCTCTTGCTGTAGCAGCCGCGGCCTTGCAGTGAAGTGCAGCTCTTGGGGGATAGGTGGTACAAGATGAGGGTAGGAGTGGAATAGCTGTGGGAGGGGACTAGGGTGTTTGTTGCTCTCCCTTGGTTTCATTGAGGAGCCAGTTGAGAGCTTATGGGTCAAGATTAGCAGGACCACCAGTATGGGAGACTTTGTGGTAGATGTTTGCTACAGACTGCTTGATCAGGAAGAAAAGGCCTTCTTTGGAAGCCTCACATTCACAGGCCCATGTCTTCATGGTGGGTCTTCAACCACATCAATATCTGCTGGAGGGACAGCACAGGAGAGCACAAAGAATTCAGAAGGATTCTGGAATGCATTCATGATAACTTCAACACAGGTGGCTGAGAAATAAAAGAGAGGACATGTTGTGCTGGACCTCACAAACAATGAAGAACTGGTTGGAGATGTGAAGGTTGGGAGGGGAAGTCTTGGCTATACTGACCATGAGATCGTAAAGTTGAGGATCCTGAGAGGAGAAGCAAGACAAAAACTGGGATTATAGCTCTAGACTTCAGGAGAGACAACTTTGGCCTGTTGGGCCAAAATCTGCTTGGAAGAATCCTATGGTATGGGATATACTCCTGGAATGAAGAGAGGTCTAGGAGAGCTCAAGACAGATTTATCTTTGCTTGCAGGAATGTATATTATCATAAATCTTCATATTAAGATTGCCAGGGAAGAAGCACTTTCTTGTTTATGTTTTGAATTTGCAGCAGACAGCATCTAGTCAGGAGGTAGGAATTGATTATTGTGCAACTGTAGCTTTCAGACTTCTTTATTCAGCAATTCCTTATGCCGGTGACTGCCATCAGACTCCATACTTGTTACTGGGGAGGCTTGATGCTGCTCTCTGTGACAGCATCTCCAGATGATCTTACAGAAAGTGTCTTGCTTGTTGCTGACTGGTTGCTAATCTTTGACCTTCTGCATGCTAGTTTAAATATCTGGCTTTCATCTTATACTGCCATCTTATACTGCCTGTGTAGGATGTTTACTTATTTTAGGACCATACCACTGTGTTGCAGGGCTTTGCTTCAGGCCATATTTTGTTTCTTTTGCCTCCCAGTACTAATAAATTGCTCTGCAGCAATTCTCATCGGTAGTATAAGGAAAAGGTATTTTGCAAAATAGTGTTTTGGGGAGTGTTTTCCCAGAAGGTACAGAGGAGTTGCTACCGTGGCATATTTGAGAATGGATGGGAAGAACCTGGGTAGATGCCAGCATTTAAATATAGGAAAATGAAGTTGTGCATTTAGATGAGCGTGGATGCATGTGGGAGCACAGATGGTGGATGGCGTGGTGAGAAAGGCCTGTACAAAAACACAGAGACACTGCATTTAAACAGATAAAACTCACTGGCTTTCCATGTTCTGGCATTTCAGGGGTTGTGTCATGTGAGTGCAGCTTCTTAATTAGGGACAACTAGATCTCAATCACCATGTGGTGTGTATCAGTTAGCTAGGGAGGGAGTCTAGCATATGTTTATCTTTGTGTAGTTCTTTAAGAGTTCATAAACTGGTTCAAGTAGCTGCTATGTGTTCTCTGAACATATATTTGAATAGTGTAATTCCTATTACCTTTAAGCCTTTAATTCAATACAACACTTCCAGGAGATGGGTTTTAAAAATTAACAGCTGTCTTCTTTTGATCAGGCTGTTAAGAGATGTCTAAGAAAGTTTAAATTGGAAGTCAGATTTATAGCGACCTTGTTTAGGTGACCAGGCCTTGGAATAAAGGTGTACTGTTCACTGCAAATGAGAAGTATGATCTTCCCTAAGAAAAGGACACAGAATATACAGTGTCACTTAAAATGCATAGTGGTGCGTGCTAACCTTTTTGCACTGATTCTTTGAGAGAAACTGTGGTAGCTTTAAACCCATATCTTATCTGCTCTCTGTTTGATCTTCTCTTTCTCAGGGTAAACAGAATAGCTTTAGACCTCTCCAGGCTCCATAACTGACAGCAAGTGAGGTTCCTGTTTAATAGATTGTTTAGAGCTTAATTTTCCCCCTGTTCTTCAGGGAATTGGTGTCTCTGAGAAAATAATTGCATGCTTGAGAACAGAAACTTTATTGCAGTGGTCCAACAACCTGAATACAATTGTGACACTATACAAGAAACTCCAAGCAAATGGCCCATTCAGAAACCTTACGTAACCATGGCGGGTTTGAGTTTCCAGCAGATTTGAGTTTGCCTTTTTGATTATCATCTGATGTGAGAGCAGGCTTAGAGTTTCAAGTTCACAAAGCCATTCAGAGCAGCTCTTTTATTAGCTTGAACAGTATCTGCAGAGTTCTCGTCATCTTTGGCTTCACTAAAAGAAACTATTTAAACCTAACCAACAAGCAGGGATTCTGGAACTATGAGCAGAGTATCATTTTGTTTTGATAAGGCCGTCTAATACTTTGGGCATTATCTGGAGTTCTTAAATTACTCTGTTTATCTCTTCTGCATCATGGAACCTTTAGTACTGTTCCATGCAACTTATTTTTTAAGACTTCAGATTACTTTTAACCCATTTATTGGTTTAAAAACTCTGGCACTGGGTATTCCTGCCACAGAGTCTGTCTGAAGCTGCAGATATTAAATGTAAATTTTGGGTTATGTTAAACAGGTAGCCTTTTTTCCTAACTCTGCCATGTATAGTTCAGCATAACAGGAAGGACAGAACGAAGTACTGAGAGGTGAGAGAAGGTTAGAGTTGGAAAAGAGCAGATATTTTCTGTGTGTTTTAAGGGGAAAGCTGAGGTTTTGCAGCTTTGGGATCCTGTTTGGATTTTTTTAAACTCTTCCAAAAACCCTAGAAAACAAGCTGGCCTTGTTCCTCCATTTCCTTCTTGTAGACCGAGGACTTTTCTGTTGCCAGTGGGATCCACTGTAGTTATTATCCCATGTCCTTCTCCTCCCAGACTAGTGGATCTTTGCATGCTCTCCTTCAGGCACCTCCTGGAGATAACTGTGGAAATGTAGTGACTGTAGATTGTGGCTCTTGGCTCATACATGTGAAATTTCGCACAGTAATGTAGAGCTGACCATACTCAGTAGCTTTGGGAGAAGTTTTGATAGCATCCATTCTACTTCAGAAATCTTTCTCAGTGACTCTCACACTTAAAATGCTTTAGTATCTTCATTAATTTCAACTCCAGGAATTGTTTGAGTACAGGTTGCGGAGCTGTACCTTGGAATCTCCTGCCATAGTTCTGGAGATTGTAAGTTTGTCTTCTTTTGAGATACACCTGTTCATTTCTGTCTGTCTGAGAGAGAATACTGTCTTCTATCATGTGAGATTCTCTTAAAAAAAAAAAAAGTGGAGACCAGGTCTTATTCCTCTGTGTGATTTAAAGTCTGTGTTTTAGACAAAGCAGAATCTTTTGTTTTGTGTTAAATCTCATGTGGGGTGTGGTGATCCATCTTCTGCTGTACATAAACTCTTGGGCTTTCAGTTTCTTTAACTGTGGGAAGATATTTTTGTGTTAATGGCTCACTGGTATATATAGGCTGATTAAAATAGGTGGTTTGTGCTGAATTCCTAGGTGTCAACGTGGGATCAATGGAGTCTGAAGTGTATGGATAGGTACTACTGAAGTACATGACTTCTAATACTGTTTTTCGGTTTTATTCCAGGAATGTACTCCAGAGAACCTGGAACTGAAAAAGAAGATTTTTGGTCAGTTGGATCTTATTGTGGGTGACAATGTTATCTTGAGTAGCTCGTCCTCTTGCCTCTTACCCAGCAAATTGTTCACTGGCCTTAAACATGTTAAGCAGTGCATTGTGTCACATCCTGTAAGTATGATGGCATGTTTCCTTTTTGTGTAAACTGCATCCCAAACTCCTTCCTGCAGACTGAAAGGCACAGAAAAGTGTTTGGGGCTCTTGTGTGCCATTGTTAGTGTTCATGGGGCCAACTTTTCAAAAAAGCTGTAGTTTGGTTATTCTGTAAGCAGCAGCACTAATCTACAAAATTGAGAGCATGTAGCATGTTGCATATTGTTGGCTCAAGATATGTTCTGTGTGAGCTGTTGTGCTCATATTGTTGTGTGTTTCTCAAACTACTGGCTTTCAGAATGTAGGAATTCTGTGTTTTGGGTGCAAACACATAACATTGCTACTTTCTTTTTGTGTCATTGCTAGTCTTTTCTAGTATCCTTTTTCAGCTTCTGCTGGGTAACAGTAAGAATCCAAACACTGAGCTGCATGTGCTTGTCAGGCAATATTGATAAAAGATGGGAAATTGAGACTCCAGTTTCTTCAGACTTGTGATGCAGAAGCAGTATGCCTGAAAGATGAATTAAGGAATGATGAAATGTAACAGACTGGACTTGGAGCTGAATTTGCATTCTTCATGACCAACTGGAACAGGGCAGTGATGCAAAAATGGAATGACTAGAGGTTGCAGCAGAACCTCAAAATGGTCAAAGGCACTTGTGAGTTTCTGTAGAGGTCTGTTTGGAACTGCAAGACAGCAGTTTGTCACATCTCTCCTCAGCATGGAAGAGTATTTTGTCTTGATCACTCGCATTCTCACTGCTTCTGTTTCCCGCTACTCAATAAGCTAATGAATTTGTTAACCCAATGTTAGTCTTGTGGTCAGCTGATCACTTAAGAGGACTGTTGTCATGAAGAAGGGTACTGCTCTGGTCTCTGCAATTTGGTAACTACACGATGTCTCTCCAGGGCATCCCTCAGAGTGTAAAGTAAGTGTCAATTCCCTGGGCGTGCTCAAGAATACAAAAATACAGCATTACTTTACTGTAGTGTCTCTACAGCTACCTGTAGCCTAGCACTGTAGTGTCAAAGCCTTTGGTCAGTCCCCTTCTGACACTTCTCCACCACCACCATTGTGCCTTGGGGTGACTGGGTGGCAAGCGGAACAAAAGTCTTGGTTTGGTTTGTTTCTATATAATAAGTTTTCAATCCCTTTTAATTATAAAAAAATCAAATTTCAAAGTATGTATCTGTGCCTAGATCTAGCCTTTCTCCAGTCTAAAATTCAGTAGTTCCTTGTCGGGATCCGGGGGGTGTTCTGGTGGGGTGCTACGACCTCCCCAAACTGGCTTCAACAGAATCGCTTGGCAGCCACTGCATTCAGACAGACACACACACACCCTCCGGATAGCTTCTTGACAGGTCGATGGCAAGGAGGCAGGAAGGGTCTTTGTGTGGAATTCCACAGCACAGGTTTATTTGAGCCCCATGCATGAAGGGGACCAAGCACCAAAGATGTTGGGGGATGGTGCTCAGGGAAAGTATCAGGAACAGGGGCGGTACATAGGTGGGACTAGGGTACGGGAGCCACCGGGAAAATCTGAGAGAGTGGCAGGGAACAAGGTCCAATGGGAGAGTGGGGAAGGGAGAGATATGTAAAGAAGGAGCAGGTAGGGTATAAGGGGGCGGGGAGGCGAACTGGGGAAGCAGAACTGGGATACATTTGTATAATGAAACAGCATCCTAGGAAAGGTCTTTTTAGTTTACCCTCACTTGGGGAGGATTTCTATCCCTTGTGTTATGGGCCACTGGCCCCCATAGTTCCTTATCTCTTATTTCCAGGGTTGTAATTTTCTCTAGTGCAAGAGAAGAGATACTAACTCTTTAACATTTCTATATTAAGTAACTATACAATTTCTTCTTTTTAACCAGTTCCTGGCTGCCTGACTGTCAGTCTTTGATTTTACTGTACTCTTTCTTACTGTTTTCCCAAGTTGGTCTGTACCAGTTGACTTTGTTTAGTCTGAACTGTAGACTTTATAGGAGCCACTCCTGAAACCAGGTTTTATCAGATCTGGAAAGGTAGCTAGTGTCTGTGTAAACATTCTCTATGTTGCTGTTGTAAGGGTATGTCTTTTTTCAAAGCAAATGCTCTGGAGTACCTTAAAATGTCTAATTGTTCCAAAATGGCTTTGCAGTCCAACTGAGACTATTTTCTTAGTAATCTCAGCTTTACTCAGCTGTACTGAGTGTACCAAAGAAGCTGTAAACCAGTGTAGTCTTCCAGGGGCCTTTCTGCATCTGCATCAGGAAATGTGCTTGCTTTGTAGTAGTTGTTGGCTTTGGGTAGGTTTTTTTTGTTTTGTGTTGTTTTTTACTAAGATCTTGAATGCAATAGTAGGATTTGGTGGCTGCAGGAAGCAAGCAGCTCTGCAAGACACTGAAAACAAGTGTGGAATTTGATATACCAGAAAAATTAAAAGCTAAAGTTGCAGAGCCTCTGGCACGGGTGAGGGTGTTGAGGTTAAATGAAATGAAGTGCCCAAAGGGCAGAAGCAGCTCATCCGTTTGCTTAACATGGTTCAGTAATTAGAAAAAAAAAAATCCCATAGCACAGCTGTATGATAGAAATGCACACAATACTTACGTTACAATACAGAACAGGTACGTCTGTTCTCTGAAAGCAGTTTCAGGCAGTGGATCAGTAGAGGTCTGCTGCAGAGTGGTTCTCTTCTCATGTACTGTATATGCCTGCTAGGTCACACAACTAGAAATATGGAGCTACAGGAGAGTGTGCCATTGAGTGAAGTCCCCTGATGTACAGGAAGCCCTGTAATCAAATAACTTTAAAACTGGTTTAAACTCTCTCTCTTAGATTATTTTTATAACTCCACTACTCCTGTTAGAAATTGTGTCTTCTAATTTTTGTTCCAATCTTATTACCAGTCCATTAAAATTAATATTTATGTTTATTGGCAGCTTTTGTGTAACTTAATTCTTTTTGGTGTTTTCTTTGTCATCTCCTTTCTTAGCTGTCACTTTGTTGGACTAAGGTGATGTTCTGTTCCCTGAAATACTTACCATTTTTAGAAACTTTCCCCCATTCCCTATTTCATCTATGTTCTACCACTTTCAGTTTTTACCAGTATCTATTATCTCACTCCTAAAACATTGTCTTCCTTTGTCCCTTCAGTGTGCTCACGAACACACCCATATACTCCCTGTGCCGAATTCATGAAATGGAATATTTCAATAAGATCACTGTCAGCACTAATCTTCAAAGAAATTTTTAATAGCCTCAGTGTCTCTCAACAATTAACTTGTCCTCTTTCTGATTGGAACCTGTGATATACTTAAGGGTCAGAAAAGCCTCAGAGAATGTCTTGGTGCTTGCAGTGTTTTGGGTCTTGCTCAATTGCCTGGCACCGCTGGATGGTGTCCATCCACCACACTGTTCTCAGTGTTGGTGGTGGCACTGCCGAAGAGACTGATGTGAGACAGGCTGTGTTGGGACACAAGGCCCTCCAAAGGGAATGAAGTGTGTTACATCAGTAGTTACAGTAGATGTACCATACATCAGATTATGTGTTGGTCAGACCCTGCAGGAAAGGAAACCATGTAAATACTGAAAAGAAAGAACCTGCAGACAGGAAAGGCTGCTTGCACACTGTTGTGAATAAATCCTGTACTTGCATTTACAGGAGCACAGTTAAGAGTAGTTGACTGTAAGGGAGCGTGATGAAAGAATCAGTACTTAGTTGCCGTCCTTTAAATGTCAGTGTTATTTCCGGTAGTAATTTATTATATGTTAGCTCCTTCTATTGCCTGGAACTAGATGGAGAGCTGAATTTAACGCCTTTAAGAGTCCAACTGAAGTACAGTTATGCTCTTTGGAAAAAGCATGCATGCAGCATTACTGTTTGTAACACTATGACCTGAAGAACTTTTAGCTGTTTCCAGGATGTTCTTTAGGACTTTTTGTTTTTTACTTCAAAAATACATTACACAAAGGTCTTGACTTGATGAGAAATTACATTTGGGAAGAATCAGGGAGAGGTAATTAATTTTTTTCTAAGTACAATGTTTGAAGGTAACCTGTTCTGCAACATTTTTAAAGTATGTTTTATGTGATATCTGTTACTGTGTTTAGCATATATTTACAGGCTTGGGCCGGTTGCAGCTTATCTGTTAAGTGTTGCATCTTACAGGTGGTGTTTAGCAATACTTTTGTTGTAAAGTTCCTGACTGTCTAAAAGGAAATGCCTTGCTTAATTTGGAAAGACAGGTGGTGACCATATGTCTTACAACAACAAGCAGTCTGAATATGGAGCAAACAGTTCCTCAAGTCAGAATAAAGTCTTCTAGTACTGTTTGAGTGCCATCATCTCTGGTGTAGCTCCATGAATTTTGCTGGGGTTAAACAGAATTTGATTTAGTGCAAGTTTAATTATTTCTTTTAATTTGAATTAATGCACCAGCTTTTATTGGATTGGTGAAGTCTTTCAAGGTCTGAATATCAGGCTTACTGTGTTCACTGGAAATTATTCAAGCTAGTGCCAGGTATAAAGATGCTTTGTATTAACTTGTTCTGTTGATGGCTGATGTTCTTCCTTTGTGTTTCTTCTTGAGGTAAATCCACCTTACTTTGTGCCGTTGGTTGAAATTGTTCCTCATCCAGAAACTGATCCTTCTACTACAGAGAGAACATATGCCCTGATGAAGAAGATTGGTCAGTCTCCTGTCAAACTAAACAGAGAAACTGAGGGATTTGTTCTGAATCGACTACAGTATGCAGTGATAAGTGAAGCTTGGAGACTCGTGGATGTATGTATATCTTTTTTTTCAGTACTTGGTCAGTTCTGTAGATGTGATAAGTGAGATTGTATATTTAAACATCCTTTAAATTTGTGTCATCTTTGTTCAGCTGTCCCTTATGAACATAAAATGTATATTTAAATGTAAATTAAACCCAGTAAGAAATTATGTCAGTTATAAAAAGCAAAGATTGACAAAAACAGGGTCATATACGATCATAACAATTATTCTTTATCCTGCTTTCTTTTTTCAGAATACTGTTATTTTCAGAACAATCGAAAGAATAATCTTAAAAGTACAAGAATCAAAATACTGATTTTTCTTTTTTATAGGCTTCTTATCATTTCCTGTTTGGTTTTTTTTCTAGTGTTGTTGGTCTACTGTACAGTGGTCATGAAAATATTTTAAATGGTTTTCTCTTTGGCCTTTCAGGAACTGCACTCATAGGTTTAACTGTTACTTGATACTTATAGGTAAAGACAGATTTCTCCTCCTCCTGCCCATTCAGACTTCTAGCTGAGAATCATGTGTTTGTGTCCCTTCAGCTTTTCCCACAGTTACCTGTTCTGTGCTGAAAAGTCTGATCTTTCATCAGCAGGAGCTGAGTTATGGGTCTGTTGCTATTCTGTTGAGAAGAGTTTCAACTGGGCTTTAATAGGAGTTATTTTTGTTGTGGGAGTGTTTTGATTTCTCAAGCTGTTTAAAACAAGGCTGCACACAAATATAGGTAAAGATCTTAAAACCAAGGTAATATTGTTGTAAACAAAGCAACCCTTTTTCTGAAGAAGTATTTAAACATAGTTGCTGAACTGATTTTGCTTACCTGTAGTTGGCTTTCACTAGCAACATAATACAATAATATAAAGGAGGTGGTGAATAACAATAAGTAAAATAGTGTTGTGAGGAAGGAAGTGATCTCCTACTGGAGATGTTTATTTAAATTTCAAAAATGGCTTTTGCTGTTAAACTTTTAATACAAAATCTCAAGTTTGTGATAAGAAAAACCCCTTCAGAAAGCTGTAGTCATGTTGGAAAACAAAGGATAGAAAAGAGAGTAACATAGAATCACAGAATAGTTGGGGTTGGAAGGGACCTCTGGAGGTCATCTAGTCCCACCCCCCTAGTACGGCAGATTGCACAGGAACATGTCTAGGTGGATTTTGAGTAACTTCAGAGGAGAATACTCCACAGCCTCACTGGGCAGCCTGCTCCAGTGCTCTGTTATACTCCAAGTAAAGAATTTTTTTCTTCCTATTCAGATGTAACTTTCTGAGTTTACAGTTTGTGCCTGTTGCCCCTTGTCCTGTTGCTGGGCACCACTGATAAGTCTGACTCTATCTAAATTAGCCTCTAAATTATTTTTGAAAGCATAAAAACACTGGTGAAAAAATATTTTTGAGAATAAAAATGTAAAAACAACTACTAAAAATTGTGAGCAAGGAAGGTTAAGTTCATGAGGAAGAAGCTAGCTCAACTGCAACATTCACTGTTAGAGAGGTTCCCACAGGACAGGAAAGTCCCAACCTTTCCTTGAAAGGAAGAGATTTGATATAAAATAAGTCATGCTGGGAACAAGATTTTTGAAGGAGGAAAGAGTAAATGAGTAATGACAGACTGTGAAAGAGAAAGTGAACTTATCTGAGGATCACAAAACTGAAATATGAAGTTGATTAAATACTAATTTAAGCACCTTTTTATACGCTATTAGCACAATTCTGCAAAGATGGAAGTTAAACCTTACCTCTTTTATAAGAATTCAAGGAGTTGTTGGGAAACTGGGGACCAGTAAGTCTGGTAATGTGTAGGCACATTGATACAATACCCTTGGTCAGCACAGGCATTCAGGTAATGCCTCAAAAATCTAACAGGATTCTTTCACATCTCTGACAGCATAAACTCAATTGTGGAAGCCACTGCCATAGTCACCTAGGATGCTAAAAATTTGAATGGGTCCAGGGATCGTTTAGACACATTCATGTTGGACTGTGCAGAAGCAACCTCCGGCTTCAAAGTCTCAAAGACTGGACTGTTGGGAGCTGAGGCAGTACAGTACATGTCACTGGAAGTATCATTCTCTGTTTGGTCTTGCTGTGGAAGGAGTGTAAGAATACTTCATGGGCTGCTGTTTGAAAGGAGGTACTGAGTTGAGGCAAACCTTTAGTATGAACCTATATGGATGCTTTTGTGGGAGTGGTGGTTATGTGAATAGTAATAAAATAATGCTTGAATAACTAACAGATAAGGAAAGTTGCTTTTGTTGTAAATCAAAGTTTCCAAGTTGTTCTGTTCTTGTATAATTTTACTGCGTTTCAGGCAAATACACATTTAAACAGTAACAACTTTGGTGGCTGTATTTCCATGCCAGAAGCCTGAACAATAGCAGCTGTCAAAGGTGTATAGTTTCAGCTGTGTGACTTCAGGCTGCACAATGCCTTTGATGGGACGAGAATCACTGCAGATAGGTGAGAGGTGCAGGCCTGGAGCAGTTTGTGTGTTTCTGCTGTTGTGCTGCCAACTTAGTAATTTTTATTGCAAGTCATGTTCTTTTGGTGTATTCCACTTTCCAAATGGGGAAACATACTTCTGATTGTGAAGTCATTTTTCAGTTCTTACTGTTGAAAACATCAATTTCCCCAACTCTCAGTCTTTGAGAGACTCCTAAAAATCAAGTTTTACTCACATAGGTAACATCTTGAACAAATGTTTCCATTACTCTAAGAAGCACTGGGGTTTTTTTGTTTGTGTTTTTTGTTTGGGTTTGTGGTTTTTTTGGTTGGTTGGGGGTTTTTTGGTTTGGCTTTTTTTCAGTCAGTTGAGCTTATTTCATTAAAGAAACTAGTGGAAGTTTCTCCAGTTGAACTACTAATGTACTATTAAAGTCATTGGTGGTAGGACAGACATGCAGTACAGCTGTACTTAGAACATTTATCTTGAAAACTTTATCATAAATAGGCTGAGTAGCTTGCAGAATATGTTTTAGTTCCCAAATCTATCTGGGAAACTGACAACCTGCCAGTCCTTCTGTTTTCTTTAGCAGGACTGTGTTGGGATGGATGAGACATGGGTGAGGAATCATGTCATGGGAGAAAGGCTGTGATACAGAGCATGGCAGTAAAGATGGGGCTGTATAGAAAGAAATGTTGTAAATATATTTGCTTGCTGAATGTTGTGTGGGGCTCACCGACTTCTGCCATGTGAGTCCAAGAGTTGGAGACGCTCTTAACACAGCCAGAAATCTGAGGTAAGGCTCTGCTAGCACATTGGACACAGGCTCAAGACTCCACATGGTGCTCAAATTGCACGTGGCATGGATGCTGGAGCACAGAGAGAAGCATAATTCAGGGCAAAGTGATTAAAGTAGCAATGAGAAACCTGAATACTGGGATACAGTTTGTTTTTGCCAGAGGTGCTGGGCTTCCCAGCTGCACACACAGGGAGGCTGGGATTTTACAGCTGGGCACAAAATGAGTGCTGTGAATGCAGGACTGGACTAAATGTGGGAGTGGGAAGTGTGGTGTTAAAGTAGTAAAAAATTAATAGGCTTGAAAGTTGAGATCTGATTTGTAGGAAAGTAGGTGAAAGAAAACTCATTTGGAGATGTACAGTTGAATGCTGAGAACTTTGCTCATGTGGATGATTAGGAATGTAGACTCCAGGATGCAGAAGTTTGACTTTACAAGAACTTAGAAGCAAAGACCATGGATTCATTTATGGGTCTAAAAGATGTAATTCGAGCAATGCTTCCCTTTGAGGCAAGGAAAGAGATGTTTCATTTTGGATCTGAGTCTTTTTGTGACAAGATGTGTTTTCAAAGATTGCTTTGACTTGCAAGTCACAAGCATTTGGGCAGTGCAGGTGTCTGTGGCAGGAAATTTTTGTTTCAGTTATCTCTGTCTCCTCATGCTCCACATTTATTCCATGATAAAGCAGATGCTGGGAGCACTCCAGTCTGTTTAAGGTCATGTATCTGAGAACTTTCTGTAGGACCTCATAGCCTGAGACTGGCATTCATGTAGGTTTCTTATTTATGTATTTGATTGTTAGGGCTCTGGTAGAAATGTTGCAAAGCTGATAATGATGAGAGTAAAAGATGTACTGTGAGATGTTGAAGATCCTTATTCCTCTCTTATCAACCCTAAATGTTTATTTTACCAGTTTGGAACCATTAGAATAACCTTTAGCCAGTAACAGGAAAATACCTCAAACTGCTTTCTCTGTTATTCTCCGTTACCATTTATTTACTTTCTCATATCTCCATTGACAGTGGTCACTGGTGTGTCTGATTTTGTTCATAACTCTTGGAACAGAAGCTTACTGCCTTTATTTGCCTGGGAAACGTGCTGTGCACTCTAGACATTATTACTTTTGTACTTTTACCAGTACCAGTACATTCTAGAGTCGTTTAGGATTATGTTGCAAAGGGTATTAATTAAATAGCTTGACTTTGTCTTGTTCTGAAGGTAAAATTTTGGTAGACATAATCCAGAAAATAACAACCAAACAGTTTCGCCAACACTTCAGTTCAGAAGTCTTAAGCCATACTCTGAATATCTGTGATTGTCCTTTAACTGTGGATCACTGAGTGAAATCTTACCTTTTTGAAATATTTTTCCAAACATCACCTGGAGTTTGCAAGGAGGTCATAAAATACAGCAGCAGAGATAGCAAGTGGAGCATGACAGTTTTTTAACCTTGATATAATCTAGGAGTTTCAGCTGCTTTTAAGAACATATTAAAACTTTTACAGGATGGATTTTTAAGTGTTCTACTTATCTCTGTGTAAGATTTTAATACTGTCTTAATGTGGTTTTTTTCTTTAAAAACTGGGTTTTCTTTTATGTTGTAGTCATTGTAAAGCATGAAAAGAATTGGCAGCTCTTCCATTTTTGTTTATCTTTTGGAAAACAAAGTCATGGTTTGGCTGTGTGTCCATTTTAGTTTGTTTTTGCAGCAATCAGGTGCATTGGCTTCAATCATTAATTTATGTACCTCTCCTTTCTCAAGTGACTAGCTTAGCAGTCCTTAAATGCCGGCAGGACTTTTTAAAGTCCAAATTCCTTACTGTTAATTATATTACAGCGTTATTCAGAGGACTTTTCCAAAAGATTGAAGATAAGGCATAGCATTAAACATTTAGTTACAGTGCCCCATAAAATGGGGAATATCATAAAAAGGAAGTTTAAAGGGACTGGAAGAAAAATAGCGTCAATACTAAGTGTTTCTTACAGGGTGAGGTGAGTGAGGGTGCCGTGGAAGAAGGAAGATAAAGGCCAGCAAAGCAAGGAGGTGTCAGGTGTGTAGGACAAGTTTCTTAAACATTATGGAATGGAAAGATGTGGTAGAGGGATATAGGAGAGAAGTCATATGGTCAAAATGACAGGACTGGAAAAAAATCTCATCAGGGTGTGGATGGAAGGCACTTGATTGAAGTAATAGTGAAGAGATGCACTATAGAGAACAAGTGCTGCTGAGACAGAATGCATATATTAGTGGCAATCAGAAAAAAAAAGAATACTGGATTTGGGAGATACAGAGGAAGTGGCAGATTTGGAGACAGAAAGTATGTGGTCCAGGAGGCAGTGAAGTCCAAAATAACTCTATAACAGACTGGAGTGAGTAGGAGAACATGATGAATTGGTGGAGTGAGGAAAAAGTAAGATTGTGGGGTTTTTTGGCCATTACATTTGGTGTGATTACAAACCAAGTCCATGACAGAAGTTGCAATGTGGGTGTGACTCAGAGATTGAAAGAAAGACTGCTGATTAAAACCAAGCAGGCTGGGTCAGAGCCTAAAGGCGGAGACTGCAGAACCACCATGAGTTTCTGGAAAAGTGAAAAGGGTCTGCATAGGGAGAAGCACCAATAAAGTACAAAAGACTCATTAGGATAATCCTGTGGTATCACTGGAGGTTAAAATCTCTAGGAAAATGAGATTGTGGTATATAAATGGTGTTGTAAAAAGTGTGGAGGAGTCTGAGATAGTCTAGATTTTGAAATTTGACTGACCGTTGGGATCACTGAGGATTTTGGTTATTTTAAATCTTAATTCTGTAGCTCTCAGAGCTTCTAGTGAGCTCTTAACATACTTTCTCTTCCCTCTGACAAGTGCTGGAGGCAAAGGCTTACCAGAAGGGTAATCCAGGATGAAAAATCCCCTTGGGAAGATTATTTCACACCTACACTTAGTGAAACCGGATAGGAACTCTTTCTTGTTTGGTTCTTAGCATAAACACCAATCCTTGTGGAAAACACCTTGCTGACCTTGCATCCTGGTGAATCATTCCACCAATTTATGATCTCCTTATCATAAATGGGAGTAGAGTTATTCCCCAGGGGAGGATGGTCTGACTTGTTTATGTTATATTACTTGTTTATGTAACATTTATGTGGTTTTAATTTATGAAGAGAAGAAGTAAAAAGCTTTTGTTTAGGAGGGTCTTTTTTTGACAGGAAGAAGCTGAGCTCATTTGTATAGAATACTATATCCCTCAACTGAAGGGATCTGTCATGGTTTCCTTCTGGTAGCAACAATTTTTTAGCAGCTGTAAACGTCAAATTGCAGCTATAGTCAAAAAGCCAAGAGCAAAGCGCTCATCTCGTGATTCTGAGGGCACCTGGTCTTCAAATGTCAGTGTAATAGCTGAGGACTATGGTAGTCAAAGAAAGTAAGTTATTAATTTGGAAATTCATTTGCAGTGATTCTGAAGTGCTTCAAGAGCCTGTTAACTCTTTTAACATTGTTTACAGTTTTTAACTGCTGCTGTGTTTCAAATGCTTGTCTGGAATTTGTAGTTAGTCTTTTGTCCACAAATCCGTGTCAACGAGGGCAGGCAGGGGGGAACCACTCATCAAGCACAGCTTTACCAGCACAACTCATTGTTTGGATGAAGCACTCCCAACAGAAGAACACTTTTGTTGACTTTGCTGATGTTGTTCAGAGAAGTTGTGTTGCCATGTCAGGGGAAAAAGCTTTCACAGAACATATGGTGCCTGTGTTAGTTACCCTGATGCTGGTCTGTAATCTGAATTCTGTCTGAGGTTTTTGTTTAGTCCTGTCTTTATGCAGACCTTTCTATCTGCCTCTAGATGAGTTACTTTACCATGTCTGTGCTTTACCTTTAATTTTAAGAAAAAAATGCTTGCTTATCCCTGCCATTTTATGTCTAATTAAATTGTTAGGAGAATTGTGTGTTCCATATATGGTACATAGGTCTTAAAAATTATGTCAGTGTTTCCTTTTCAAGGTAGAGTTCTGCGACAGGGATTCAGACAGGCTTGATTTTGATAGGAACAATGCCTACTAACAGATTGAGGCTTGAGGTTGTCTTATAAAAGTCTCAGTTTAAGCCTGAGATGATGAAATGTCTGTGGCCAGCTGTAGAAGTTATGTTGGTTCGTGGCTTATAAGTTTCTTTTGAAGTAGCAGTAGATGATGTAAATGATGGACACAGGAAGACACTGTGGGTGAGATTCAGCTCATTTAAGATGGGATATCTACAGTGCAGACAGTGACATCTAAGCTCCTTACTCATCTTTCAATCAGTGAGGAGAATTAGGCCCTTTTAGGACACAACTCATCTTACCTGTTCTAGATGCCTGCTTTAGGATGCTGATTTCCTTTTTCTCCCTGGTGATTATAAAGAGAGTCTAGATGTCTAGCTCAGATGTCAAATGTCTACTACAGATCAGAAGAGCTGTCCTGCGTGCCCGTAACTCTAGCCCATGACTGTGTGATAAAAAGGCGCATTCAGACAGGGCCCTGCAAGAGAGAAATTTAACAGAAAATGTGGTTTTGGCCAAGCAGATGAGTGTATGTACTGGTATTCTGAAGTTCAAAGGAGCTTGTTAAGAAAGAGACACTGAGTAGGCCGAGCACCTCAGAGTAAGGTGAAAAGATAAATTAGAAGCGGTTGAGCATCTCTTCCACCTTCCTACCCAGAAGGAAATGTTTTCGTGTCTCTGGGAATAAAGAGGACAAGTTCTTGAAACCAAGCTTTATCTGATGAAAGTGGTTAGAACAAGTCTTCAATAATTCATATCTTTCTAGTTGTGGAAAACAACCTCATGTAATAAATAGTATTCTTGTCAAGTAAATCTATTAAGGTAAAGAACTTTTACAAGCCTTTCTGTGCTTGCCCCAACCTGATGGAGGCGTTGGCTTTCTTGTAAGTGCTACATGTGGGTGGAATAGCAGTGCTCAACTTTAAACACAAGAAATGCTTCATTTTGCTTGCTCCTTATCCTGCCAGCTCTTGAGATGTCAGGCTGGCAATCAACTCAAGAACCCTGTGCAGGTTGGGGCTGGGTAGGTTGAATGTTCAATGAGTTTTGTGGGAGGGAGTGGCAACTGCATTGCCTGTGTGTTTGGGCCCAGCCTTTTTTGCAGGTGGCCTCAGGAGCAGTATCCACTGATGCACCGCCATTCTGCTAGTTGGGACTCTGCCCAAAAATCCAAAATTAAGAGAATGTGAAGAGAGATGTAACACTGAGCCGAAACTCCTCTATTTAAAAGGGTTGATGTAGTACTTGGATTTGATGTAAACTCTTTTGGCCATGTGCTATTGAGAGTGTCATGCTTGCTTTCTTTTCTGATTCTCAATTTCTGGGACTATGAAGTACAGTAGTCCTAGAGATATCAATGACTGCTTATGCTGAACCATAGGAAGGCTTGCATAATAGATGGATATTTCTGGGAAACAGTTATGTTTCTCTTTGCAATCTAACTGCTATTTCTAGCCTTAGTTTTTATTACTTCTCTAATTTTTTAATTATGTACAAAAAATGGGAAATTTTGCATTAAAAGCAAACATTCACCAGTCTTCCTTCCTCTTGTACTTTTGCTGCTTAGGAAGGAGTAATATCTCCTACTGATCTAGACCTTGTGATGTCTGATGGATTGGGAATGCGATACGCATTTATTGGACCTCTGGAAACCATGCATCTTAATGCAGAAGGTAGGTAGTATAAAATGTTATGAATATGAAGGGAAGGCTTGCATTGCACAAGACTCTGGAAGTGTTATGTAACAAACCGGGTTAGGATTGCTGCAACTATGACTTGTCTCTTTTTTTACTGTAATGATAAGGAAAACTTATTTAAAACCTGAGATCAGTGGAAGGAAATGGATATTGGTTATCCTGTTACAAATGATCGGATGAAAGATGACAAGCTGTTAAAACACTAGCTGTGTAATAAATTTTTTCCAAGATTCGTCCCATCATACTTTGATAATATGGCTGGACCCATAGTTCAGGACTGTCTGAATGTCAGGTAAAAAAACCTTTGAAAAAGTTTAGCTGATAATCCAGTGTCAACAGAAAATCACTTTCCACAGACGAGGACCTGCCTGCTGCTGAATTTGTAGCAAAGCTACAGTGTAAATATCCCTGGAGCTGCTGTGCTTTGAGCTTAGATACTGAGTGAAAAAAAATTGCTTTTGTCAGCAAAATCCTGTGCATACAAAGCTGACTTGACAAAGCAGTCAAGTAACAGTTTGACATCTGTCTTGAATAATTAATACAGATTTTTAGATGTTTTTGGAATAGTATATGTGATTCCCAGGTAAATAAAAAATGAATTGTGTAAAATGAAATAAAAATTATGGATCGGCATCACAAAGGTTTGAACAAAGACTTCAACAAAACACAAAAACTTCAAAAATTTAAGATGAACTAAATACTAGCTCTTTATATTATGGGCTATGTCTTTATTCTGCTTTTGTATGGTCCCTGACGTGGTAGGCTCCTGCTCTGCTGCTGGATCTTTTAGGCAATGCTGCAGTAAACTTGTGCACTGAACCACTTCCACAACAGCACCTTGTCAGCTGGTTCAGCAGCTTGGATCATGAGTATTGCTTCACTCCTGCACTTGCAGATGCATTGTCTCCGAATCTAGAGCTGCTCCTGTTTATGTGCTCAGAGTGACTCAGGCTCTTGCTCTCATCAGAGACAGTTGAAATCAAAATTGCTGATGTCAGGACACGTGATGGCTTATGTTCATAGTTCCATGCCAGTTCCAACTTCTCTGTGGTTGCCCAGCATTGCTTCACATAATGTGGAATAATATGGACCTCCTCTTGATTGCCAAGGATTTGCGTGACTAACCTGATCTCCTTCTAAAGCAGGATGATCTGCTTAGTGGGTGAGGGAAAGGATATTGTCTACCTGGACTTTAGTAAAGCCTTTGACATCATTTTCCACAGTATTCTCCTGGAGAAACTGGCTGGTCACTGGGTAAAAGACTGTCTGGATGGCCAGGCCCAGAGAGTGGTGGGGAACGGAATTACATTCAGCTGGGGGCTGGTCACTAGTGGTGTCCCCCAGGGTTCAGTGTTGGGCCCAGTCCTGTTTAATATCTTCACTGATGATCTGGATGAAGGGATCTAGTGTACCTTTAGTAAATTTGTGGATGACACCAAGTTGGGTGGGACTGTTGATTTACTGGAGGGCAGGAAGGCCCTGCAGAGGGATCTGGACAGGCTGGATTGATGGGTCAAGACCAGTTGTATGAGGTTCAACAAGGCCAAGCGCTGGGTTCTGCACTGAGGTCACAACAACCCCAGGCAGCTCCACAGGCTGGGGNCAGAGAAGGGCAATGGAGCTGGGGAAGGGTCTGGAGCACAAATCCTGTGAGGAGCAGCTGAGGGAGCTGGGGGTGTTTAGCCTGGAGAAGAGGAGGCTCAGGGGGGACCTTATCGCTCTCTGCAACTGCCTGAAAGGAGGGTGTAGCCAGGTAGGGTTGGCCTCTTCTCTCAGGTAACAAGTGACAGGACAAGAGGAAACAGCTTAAAGTTGCACCAGGGAAGGTTTAGATAGGATATTAGGGAAAAATTCTTCATGGAAAGGGTTGTTAAGCATTGGAACAGGCTGCCCAGGGAAGTGGTTGTGTCATTATCCCTGGAGGTATTGAAAAGACATGTAGATGTGGCAGTCAGGGGCATGGTTTGCTGGTTAACTTGGCAGTGCTGGGTTAATGGTTGGACTTGATCTTAGAAGTCTTTTCCAACCTAAACAACTTTCAGATTCTATGACAGCCTATTCTGATGCATTGTACTAATATTGTCTTTTTTTATCAGTGGATGAAAATGGAGGTAGATACAAGAAACTGCCTCTGTCCTTTCTGTTAGCCTGTCTATCAGCTTCACCAACTTCACAACAGCTGCCTTTTTTTACAGCTATGAGATATTAGTTGTCCATAGTCTTAAATTCTTTGTTAATCGGTGAGGAAGGATGGTAAGGATGAAGGAAGCATGTGAGAGAAAATAGTGTTATTTGTGGGAGAGTCTTCTGTTTTGTTTTGTTAGGATGATGTGATGTTGTTTGGATTTGAATAAATTTATTTCAATTATTTTTTCTGAGATTAGTGTTTCTTCTGTCCCTGTGGGATGCATACATCAAGATCCTCCCATGAACTTCCTATGGGCTAATGTCACTTTTTGTCACTTTTTGTGTTAGTTCTTATATCCTTTCTTCCGTATTCATAAATGATCCTATCAAACCTATTATCTAGGCCACTTTAGGTTACCATTTAATCAATGCATGAATATTAGGAATGCTGAATATATGGCAGTGAGCCAATAGCCTTGAACATGGAATAAAATGACAGCATCAAGTCATTAAAAAGAGCAGAGACAGCAACAACAGTTTGAGAACTGAATTGCAACAGACAGGAAGGACAATGCTTTGGGGAGGAAAAAAGCATATCCAAATTACATAATATTATAAAGTGGATCGTTGATTTCAGTGAATAAAATTAATGTTTATATCTGTTTTAGATTTTGACTTTGTCCCATTAAGATTTCACAGGGCAGCATCACAACAAATGCTGTTAAGTGTTTTACAAGGAAGATCAGTAGGCTTCACTACAGTCAGTTTGCCTGTTTACTATTGTGGGATTATGTCAGCAGACACAACATCCCATCTGTACATATACCTGGCAGTCTGTGAATATAGTGGAGATGGTCCAACCTCAGTAAGATTGTATCTCCTGAATCTCTTGTTTCTTGAGAAACCTCGTTTCTTCTTTTTTTTTTTTTTAAGCCCTTTCAAGCAATCCTCTGTAGAAGCAGAGGCTAGGCTATCATATCCTGTGTTTCACAGGTTTGCAGCAAAAGTTCTTCATATATATTCAAAATTGGCTTACATCAGTTATTTTATTAGTAGGTTATATAGTGAGCTATAATTGGAACTTGATCTAAACTGCCAGTGTTAGCTGAAGAGCTGGATGGGGGGAGGTTGAAGGATCTTTGTTGCTGTTTTCTCTCCTGCATTTATATAAATACCGTTCCAGGATTATATACTACCTGTCACTCACTGAAGTATTCATACAGGTGTCTACAGGAGCTGTGTGGAAACTGGGGCTGATGTATGGTCCCCATAAAGTACGTACAAATATCCAGTAAGCTAGGAATGAATCTTCATGATCAAAATTGTGTTGTTTCTCTTACGGAAGAAGGGAATAGTTCATTTTAGAATGCTCATCTTAGAAGTCCCTGCCAAGTGGATTGGTTTTCGATGATAGGAGCAGAGTGAGTGATGGTTCTGTGTGAAAAGCACAAAATATGACAAGGAAAGAGTGGAGAATCATAAGTCATAGTTCAAAGGAAGGAAATTTTACTTGTTTGGTTGGGCAAGACATAGCCAAGCGCGGTTTCTCAGAATTACTCTAAACAGGTATGCTGGCTGGTTCAAGAGCAGAGATTATTTCCATTGCTGTGGCCACTGCTTCAATGCTGCTGCACAGGGAGCAAACCAAGTTTTAACCCAGCTTTTGTAGCGCAAGCTGGTCAGCAGCTGTGAGAACCTCTAAGGTAGTAACATCCAAGAAGAGGAAGATTGCCTCCTTTTCTGTCCAACCTATGTATTATGGTTTAGGATAATAAAGTATCTCAACCCAATTCAGGATACTTGTAAGAGGGTACTACTGAGATGAAGTATCACAGTGGTATATAATCATACAAACTCTTTTAATTTTCATAAACCCACCATATATTTCATACATGTTTACGTGCATTCAATTCCTTTCCCAATAGGCTGAAGAAAGCAGTTTATAGCCCTTCTAGAACTGCTGTTTGCCTCTGTGGAGCTGCAGGGTTTTTCTGTATGAAAGAGTTTATATGCAGTAAGTCAAGATGTGGATTTTTCAGGATACTGCTGCACACCAGTTTCCTTGTATGGGCTCTTAGGTGTAAAGTAGTTCCCTCTGCTTTCTGAAAGGAACACATGGCTCTGCACAGGAATTCTTTATGCTTTATTCCTCAAGTCATTATTGATGGGTCCCAAAGAACACATCTTGATGCATTAATAAAAGAATGTGTATGATCACCAAGTGGCTCAGACTGAGGAATTCATCCCAAGTTTGAAACTGATCTAATGAAACAATCAGTTCATAATGACTCAGTTTAATTCCTTGATCCAGCTCACAGCAGGCCTGCAGAAATACTTGTGCATTGCTGTTGAGATGGTAACACTGGTACACCGAATAAAACTTTTTTTTGGTGCTACTACTGTTTTAGTGTAGTTACAAGTATTTGTGCAACTAGAGCCTTAAGTGAATTGATATGGGAGTTAATGTAGTGTACAAAACGTCCTGTGAACTCACACCCTAACTCAGAGCATGCATCTGTGTTCAGACACACCCTTGATGAAGACAGGATTACATTTAGAAAGTTGTCCTTGGAGCTGTAATGTCTAGAAATGTAATCTCTCTACTGTTAAAAAAAAATTGGGACTTTTGTTTCTCTGAGCATAATCTAACCATGTCAGATTCCTCCATGATGTTCCCAAAATATGCAGTTTTTTATGCTGTCATCCATGCTCATCTTTCACTGCAGCCTCTTCTTAGATTTTATGTGCTAAAGTCAACCCCACCCCAGTCTTTTCAAATTGTTGATGCTATTGCATCAGTGGCTTGACCATTGTGCCTCCTCTCTTTGAGTCATTACAGTATCTTAATATCCTGCTCATCAGGTTAAAAGTCATCAAGTTAATACTCAGTATGGTGGAGCACCCTCTCTTTGGCATGTTCCCTGTCCATGCCAGTAACACTTGCTCCTGACTCTAGTTCTGTCTCACAAGTGTCTCAGTGCCTGCCTTGTTTTGCCCCATGTGTAGTCTCCTTGCCAGGCTGGTTTACCAAGTTTGCTTGCTTGCATCCTTCAGCCCTCATGCCTGTTGTCTTTCTTATGAAGAGAAAGGGATCAGACAGCATAGAAGAAGCTGAGATACTTCAAGATGCTTACAAACTATAATGCATGAATATACTACATTTTATACTGTTGTGTTTTCACTTCTCTTTTCCTATTACTACCGTCATTGCCCTCTTTGTGAACGTCATTTGTGTCTTCTCTCAGGGCAGTGAAGCATTTAATGCATGTTTCTAAGCTAAATATCTGTCCTGAGTTCCTTTTCCTTCATTAATACTGTGGTCATCTTGATGATGGCAACTAGAGGCATTGCAGCAGTAACCATGTTTGCACCACACCAGTGCAAGTCCTCAGGTAAGGATCTGCAAACCATAAGTGGTTATTAGAACAAATTCTTGTGGGACAGTTCATTAGCCATTTTGGAAACTGCCTGGACTCTGATCGAAACTGAATAAGCAACAGCTTATTCCATTATTGGAGCCTTGTGCGTCCTAGATACATATGGGCAGCTGAAGAGCCTTGAATCAATGCCTTTGTCTAGCTTGTGGTAACATGTTCTTGTAACGATACTGTAGAAGTCAGAAATGCTTTGAAGGAAGATAGAGTATTCCCCTTTTCATCTCTTTAATCCTGCATATACCGCCCCCTTAGAACTTTTTGTAACTCCTTCCTCTTCTTTCACTCCCTGCCATAGCTGTGACTAAGTGCTGGAAGGAAGATTCAGGGAAGTCCTACCTTCCCTGGAGGTGTTTCTGTTTTGTGTTCAAAGTTCACAGTTGCGTGCTGCAACATCTGCCTTCTCCCATGGCCTCTTTCCTCCAACATTGACGAGGTGAGTGTATGCAAGGAAGGTGAAGGTTTAGACAGGGAGCCAACAAACCACATGGACAAGAGGAAGCTATCATCCTCTTCCTCTGTCCCAGATGCATCTTGGGTCATTCTTGTTCTCCACTTGGAGATAGCGAGGCACAGTGTGGGCACAGTAGTGGCACGCAAAGAGAGATGCATGTTTTTATCAACCCCATTTACCATCTCGCTGTTTTTCTAGCTCTTGGGTGTTCCTGTCTGTTTCATACTGTTTGCCAATGCTAATTCTTCCAGCTTAAGCTGCTCCCTGGGTAGTATCAACAAGGGTTAAAGTTAAAGGGATTCTGTGATATTTGTTTTCCTTCTTCTTGTCCTTGTGCTCGAGCCAAGGGCTCTTCTCATCCACCTTAGCAATAGCCCTGACCCTTGAACCAAAGGACTCCTAAGTCTAAAGGCCTGGAGTCAAATATTTGCTATGAGTTTGCAGTTGAAAAGCAAAGTGATTTTTTCAGCAGTATTCCCCATTGCTCAAGTGCCAGCTTCAAGAAGGCATTCAATCAGTTGATCCTTTTTACTGGAATCAAACTAAAATTGCATTTCACACTGGGAGAACTGTCTTGAGTTATTAATTTTGAACTATTGATTTTTTTAATCCTTGAGTGAGACTGTGTTTATATTCTAACTTTTGGTGTATTGACTTCAGTTGAGACTTGAAAGATTTTGCAGTGCCCACCCCCTGCTTGGCATGCAGCATATGTGCCTGCATGTTACCAGGTCAGCCACAATGTTGGGATCAGCTGTACTAATGCTGCTGCTCTTTTCTAGACCCCTAACTTTTTTTTCACCTTGTCCTCTTCTGCTGACATTGCGTAAGGCTTTTCATTCGTACATTATATGCAGTGGGTGAACTGTGTTACCCAGCCTGCATTTGGCATGTCTCTGCTTCATTGATGAGCTACACCCACCCAGAAATTGTTCTGATTCATTCAAGCAGTGGGTGAACTGCCAGTAGGAGCTTGATTTCCAGGTCTAGCTGGCTGAGTGAGCTTTTAAAGGCCGTGTCCAGCTCAAGAGTTCATATTCAGCGGGTGAATGGTTCAGCCATATCCAAGCATTCAGCTTTCCCAAGATATTAATGCTATCTCTTCTGCTTGAGGCTTGTGAAAAAGATTTCTGATGCACAGTCTTCTATTCTACCTTATCCTGACTACCACAATCAAAACGACTCAGATCTATGGTATTATTGCACAAGCTTGCCAGATGTTTGAAAGGTTCCCGTTGACTTTTGGAAACGTACCAAATCCAAACTATTCGGTCTAAGTGTCATAGACCTGTGTCAGGTAAACACCAGAATAACTGGTAACTGACACTACTCAGTTTACCATTCCTTCTCTTGCCAGTTGCTCGTGGGGATTTGCTTGAATTGCCATATTCAGCTGAGTTGCCATTTTTTATTTTGTCATTGTCCAGCTGGCAACAGCTGCTGCTAGAAGCTGTGGGTTAGCGAGGTGTACCCAACAGAGATCTGCACTCTTCAGCCTCAGTCATTTCTACTTCTGCGTCTGGGAATGTTCTGTGATATTGCACAATGTGGGAACATATTTGCTCAGACTCCTCACTGTTAGAAGACAACGCTCACATGAGCAAGTTGAAATGTAACTATCTTTGTCTTGTGGCTGGTGCATGAGTCTCGTCCAGCATTTTCTTGGGTTCCCAAGATTGCTCACGTGGATACCATATCCCCAGTGAGTCAGTCTGGGTTGGCTTCAGGTGCCAAAGTCTGTGAGCCCAGCTGTTAAAATGTAATAGGCAAGCACTTATGCTAATGGCAGGGTATGGTCAGAAAACCCTTATAACCAGTGGTCCTTTCCAGAGTGCTTATGGAAGTGGATGGTGGTCTCTGCTTCTTCCCCCAATGAAGAGATAGGATGATATTACAGCCTGCTCCACATCCCACAGTAATGCTTCTCTTCCTGAATCTCACTTCCTGCCAGGGATGTTTTGAAGCCCACTAGGCAATCTGGAGGTTTCTGGCTGGGTGTCAGTCAAGAAAATTGAGCAAAATACTAATTTTCTGTATAATTAGTAAACCAGTATACCTGTATGACTAGCTGGCATTCCTTCTTGTGATGGGGAAGGCCAGAACATGCCAAGGAAACAGACTAACTGAATGCTGATTGTCACACTCTTGGCACCAAATATAGGCTCAAGCTACTTAACAAGGCTGCTGCTTTTCTCAGAGCCTTCTCCTTCCTTCAGATACTGGAGAATGTTTCTAGTCCATTTTTAAGAGAGTTGAATACTCTCGAATCTCCCCACGTTGCTCTTATGCAATGGACGTGTTCTCCTGTTCTGTCCTTTCAGCTGTTTAGCTGATGGTCATCATGACTTCAGAGTGCTGAAGGAAATTTAATACTTCCTTGAGTCTTTGTCCTTTGAAAGTTCTTCTTTGGCCCAGAAACAAGAGTGTTCTCCATCCTCCTACTGACCTCAGAGGCCTTTCAGAAACCGTGTACTTCAGCGATTTCAGGTGTCTTGAGCAGTCTAAGTGTTGTAGTTTATGATACACAGTTGGCAGTAGTCAGAGGTTTCCATTCATTCATTCCAGCATCAACCATTTTAGGGTTAGACAGGTGTGACTTCTAAGGTATTGATATCATCCAGTATTGCATTCCAGGGAACTGTTGAGGAAAGAGATCACTTAATGACTCTTGACCTGATTTGCATTCTTTGTGATAGTCAGGCCTACCCACTTACATTTCCTGTATTTTGTGGTTTGATGAGACCATGAGCAGTTCCTGTTCGTATTTCTTAGTCTGTCCAATGTCCTGTGTCTTCATGAAAGAGTTGGTGACCACAACTGCTTGCCTTTGTCTTTTGCATGTTTCTCCTCTTTGCTTTGTTAACTAGCTAATAAAAATAGAACTAAAGATGCAAATTCTTCAGTCTCTATGGTTCTCGGAAACCTTTAGTGGGTATCCAGAACTTCTCAGATCGGGGGTGATCATCAGGATGATCACATAGGTGTGATAGGTTGGACTCGATGATCTGAACGTCCTTTCCAACTTAACTGATTCTGTGATTCTGTGATTCTTATCAGTGTCAGCTTGTTTACTGCCAGACAAGCATTGCTCATTTACTGTTGTGCAGTTTGTGACGTATTGATTGGGAAAGGCTGCCATATCCTTTCTTGATTATGTGGTAGTTAATAGCACTAAAAAGTCTACTAGATGTGTATGTCTGGCTAAGTGACTGATTGTCTTTTTGGTGAGTGTATGATTTCAGTTCCTCTCTAGAGCCTAAACAATAATTTTTTTGAGATTCCTATTGGAGCTGATGTAAGCTGGGTCTTTCTCTAATTCAACCAAGGTCTACTTGATTGCCATTTTACCTGTTATTACCGTTTAGCTGGTTCTCATGTTCTTTTGCCATGGGTTTAACATCTTCACAGCAGGTCCTGAGGTCAGAGCAAGCTCTCAGGGTTTCATCCAGTCTTGAAAAACCCAGGAGACAGAGACTGCACAGCCTCTGTGGGCAACCTGTACCAGTGCTTGAGTGTCCAGTCTGAACCCCCCATTTCAAATGCTGCCCGTCGTCCCTTGTCCTTATTCTGTGCAACAACCATAAAGAGCCTGTCTCTGTGTGCTGCTCACTGACCTTCCCACAGGCAGTGCTGCAGCACTGGGGAGCTGCTGGTAGGTTCTCCCAAAGCCATCTCTCCTCCAGGCTGAACAAACCCAGCTCCTCCAGCCTCTTCTCACAGGACAAGTGCTCCAGACCCCACCATTTTGGTGGCCTCTGCTGAAGTTGCTCCGTTTTGTCAGTGGTTTTTTTGTACCGGGGGGTTCCAAACTGAATGCAGTATTCTGGATGCAGTCTAATGAGTGCTGAGTAAAGGGTATTAATCACTTCCTTCAGTCTACTGTTAATTAACTTTGCTGCCAGGGCACACTGTTGGTTCATGTGCAGCTTGCTGCCTGCTGCTACCAGGAGATCTTGGAGTTCACAAGCCTGTGTTGTTGCAAGGAGCTCTTCCTTCTGAGGTTCAGGATCTTGCATATGTCCTTGTTAAAGTTTTATATTGGCTCATTCCTCCAGCCTTTCTAAGGGCAGTCCTGCCCTTCAATGTATCAGCTGGTCCACACCACTCCAGCTCCCACTTCTACCCAATTTGATACTATTCACAAACTTTATGAGCATGTTTTGTTAAGCAGTACAGGTCTCAGGACAGATTCCTGCAATACACCATTTTTACTGGCCTCCAGATGGAGTGCAATCCATTAACCACTGCCTCTGAGCCTACTTGTCCAACCCATTTTTTTGTCCATCTAGTTGTCCAAACAGACAGACCTTAGTGTCCTAACTTTGATACAAGAATATCATGAAAGACCATGTCAAATGCCTTTCTAAAGTTGAGGTAAATGATATCCACTACTTTCCTATTTTTCACAAACAATTATTTAATCACAGAAGGCAACGAGGTCAGTTAGACATGTTTTATACCGTGGTGTACCCATCGGAGACTACATGCTGATTGTCACAATCACTCCCTTATTCCTGTGTCCAGGAATTTCTTTCAAGAGGACTTGCTCCTTAATTTTCTCAGAGACAGAAGAGAGATTGATTGGCCTGTAGTATCCCAGATTTTTTTTTGACCTTTTTTTAAGATGGGTGCAATATTTGCCTTCAGTCATCTGAAGATCTTGTGATGACATTGGTGCATTGACTGACTTGATGTTTAAAATACAGTAGAAAGCAGACTTGCAAGGGCATGCTGGTGACAGCAAGGGCTGTTACTAACAGTAGAAGTCCTTCTTGTCTGTGACATCCGTGCAAGTTTCAACTGGAGCTGATCTTTGGCTCTCCTGACACCATTCCTACATGCCTAGGCAGTGTTTTGTAATTTCTTCTTTACAGCCTATGCACAGGCAGCCTTACTGACCTTAACCAGGAGTTTCTGTTGAAATGTAACTTTTCACTCTTATTTTCAGGTGTTTCAAATTATTGTGAAAGATATGCTGAAGGAATTAGACTTGTTCTGAACACCTTTGGGCCAGTTCCAGAATTTTCAGGTGAAACTATGCAGAAAGTCAATCAGGTAAATACCGAGTTGATAAAAACAGTGACATTCAGAACAAAGAACGTTAGTTTTTATTTTAACATTTGTACTATTTCAGTTTACTGCTGGAAGTATCTGTAATCTGTATTTATTATGTGAATGTGTACTCTAAGGAAAATGATCAGAACAGCATGCGAGTCCTTTTTGAAAGCACTTGGACATACATCATGGGAAAGTGACCTAGCAGTCAGATTATTACCAGTAACATTATTAGTAGACAGAGGAGTCAGCTGCTAACAGCTGTGGGTTATTGGCATTAAATCCTCCATGCTATTCCTTACCACTTCTCTCCTGTGTCCTCTTACCGTATTATGCTCAGCCTCCTTTCCTACATGAATATTTATCCTGTGTCTTCCTCCTACTCCATCTTCCTGCATAAACCTGTAGCTTTTTTTCTTCTGGGTGTTCTTTTTATACTTTACAAACCAGAGTTCCAGTTGGTAATGTGTACAAATACACATTTAAGATAAGCATGTGAGCAGTCTGGTAAGGTTCCTTGCATGTTTAAAGATAAATTGTGTTTAAATGCTGTTCTGGTTTGAGATCTAGTTTGTCTATTAACATTTCTAAGCCCACAATTTCTTTACACTCGCTATGTAGTAATTTTGAATGACCATAGGAATCAACTGAAGTATTGTAATTTCCTAACTCTGCCTTTTCAAAGCTGCCTTTTTTAATGATTCAGTAAAGAACATGTTGGGGGTTGAATAATTTCTGATCAGATGTCAGCAATTAATTCCAAATATGGAGGCAGTCTGTCTGGAAGATAGCATTTTGTGTTCCTATTTATGTTAATGCAATTTGAGGAAAGAGATTCTTTTATACTTAAGCAACATAGACTGCTTATAATAACAATCAGTAATAATTTTGGAGTCATTCACAATCAGAAGCTTTTAATTGGTGCGAAACAGTTTGGCTTTCTTTATAGAAGGCAGGATTCCACTTCAACATCTATTTCTCTGTCTCTTTATTATCTTCAGTGCCAAAGATGGGCTTGCAGGGATCCTCTGTTAGAGTAAATCATTAAACATTTCTTATCTTTCTCCTCCATCCCTCCCTCTGATTTTTTTCTGGAGTGACTGCAGCTTGCCAGTCATTGGTAGCAGGTCCAGGTTTTACCCAGTTTCTCAACATTTGCCTTTTAATCCTAAAACCTCAGCTACTGTTTTGGCAAAGATGACCTTATGGTCTCTATCTGCACTCTCAACACAACTTTTTTTTTCTTTGGCACTTCTAAGAGAACTTTGAGGGTGCACTCAGAAATACTTTTTTTTCCTAAGTTTGTTATGTGTCTTCCCCTGTCATTTTTATTATAACTGGTATTCTTAAAACAAAATGTTTTTAACAAACATGATATCCTTCATTGCATATATGGTGAACTACACACAGGAATCTGGTTCAGAATACATTTTCAGAGACATAAATTGCCAGGTTGCCTCCTTTCTACTTAATAAAAGATTATCATCAAAGAGACTTGACAGTGACTGTTTGGAGCAAAATGAGGGAAGAGGCTGATGCTTTGTTGTTTCTGTAGTTTATCTTCATTGCCACATTCAGGATAGCCTTATCCAAGTGGGAGCATTTTTCTTCCCGTACAGGTTGCCTCCTTTCCAGTCACTCATGTAAAGAATTAGTGACCTATTTCTTGTGATAGCCTAAATTATAGTTTATATGGATGGTGACTTGGTCTGACACAGGCAGAGCAGAAAAACAATGCTGGTGAAAAACTTTTCACTCAGAACATGAAATTTAATCATCTTAAATTTTCTCTTCCAGGCACTGTCTGAAAAAATTCCAGTTGTTCCAAAAGCCCTGGATGCCAGGAGAAAATGGAGAGATGAATGTCTCACTGGTCTTGCCAAACTGAAAACACAAATGAAATCTGACTGAGGTGCACCTTGTCTAACAGAAGAGACCAAATGAAAAGCAGATCTTCACAGAAAAGTGGAAATTTTTGGTCATGCTGAAGAGGAGACTGAATGGGCAACTAATGATATATGCACATGGAGACCAATGAAACATTTGGTCCAAATTTGCCAAATTCGTGAATGACTAGAAACAGTTACTAAAAAGTTCAGTTAAAATTTATCAAATTACTATATAAATGCATTAGATGTGTAAGCATTAAGTAGCTTTAGCAACATTAATATTGTGCAATGCTGGAACACAATCATGTTTTAAATAATGCATTTTTCAGCTTGCTTAGGAATTCAGCACTTGAACAATAATTGCTAATGCAGGGATCTGAAACAGGCAAACATCAGCTGTTTGTCACTGGAGAAAATAAGCCCCCCCCGCCAGTCACTGTGACAGTGAGGTAAATTTGTAAAGCAGTGACTGCAGATAGGAGAAGATTGTATTGAGCAAAGCGTGAATTCACTGGCCAGTGAGCTGAGACCTCAGCAGCAGTTAAGGGTCATTTCAGTTCATGTCTGTTACTGTTTCACAATGTAGGGGAAAGAACTGCTCCTCCTTTCCCTCCCCTTGGCACTTCTGTACCTGTATGGTGATCTAAATGTGAGTAAATAGAGCAGAGTTCCCCTTTGATCTCCTCTCCCTGGTTCTGTAAGACCTATCAGAGACCTACTTGGTCTTCAAGACCATGCACTTGATAGCCCATGGCTTTGCTCGCTGATGTTTGATGCTGGCTGTTGGCATTGCTGCATAAGTATGTGCCCAATTTTATGACTTGTCTGTGAGAAATAAGAGATCTTGATTTAGTAGCTGGTTTGGGAGACAGTATGGTGTAGTGCATCTGTCTGGGCTTTCTCCACGACGTTCCGAATGATCTGAAGCAAGATCTGCATCTTTAGGACTCAGCTGTAGTGAATGTAACAGCTGTAGCTGAAGGAACCCAGATATCTGAGTTGGAACTGGATGATCTTTAAGGTCCCTTCCAACCCAAGCCATTCGATGATTCCATGATCTGCTCTTTTGGTCCCCTACAGAGGGAAAGATGCAGTGGCTTAGATGTAGCATTTATGCTTAACTGCTGCCCTTCCCTCAGGAGTTACAATATCTCTACATAGAAGGCGTCAGGATACACCTAGAAGTAAGATCAACCTCAGGTGCTGCAGTGGCATGTTTTGGTCCACTGCAAAGTGTTATTATGAACATCTGTACTCTGTAATATAGTTGGACTTTGATCTTACCTGGAACCTTGGGGCATTATTGTTAATGCAGATAGTAGGAATAACTTAAACAGTGCATTGCACCCACCCTGCTTGAGTTATGCAGTTCTGAATTTGGGCTAACTGGTCATATAACTTCACAGTACAGATGCAGAGGTTTTAAGCTGTCATTCTGGTAATTCTCGTGGGTTTTTTATAGAGGATGCAGGACACAAACAAGCTGTTGTTTAGTAAAGCTGTAACTTTACTAGTTACCATATTGAGCTTAACAGCAGAAATGTCTGCATGGACATACCAAAACCACTTATTTGTGCTTAGGTCACAATAAAAGAGACGTAGGATAATTGGTATTGCTCGACACAAGTGGTGGGCCAAGAAAGCATCTCTGGATGTAAAACATAGGATGGGAGGCATAGTGCAGAGGTTGTCCTGTGCTTCTTTATAATCAGTGGAGAGAACAGGAAATTTGTAAGCTCAAATTATTTTATCCCAATATAGACTTAAAATTGTCAGGTTTCTTCTCTTGTTTTTTTATTGCTACAGTGACTGGCTCAACTTGCATTTAGATATCTGGAGAGGTCAGTCCTCACTCCTGAGGCCTTACTAAGCAATAGTAAATTACTTATGAGGTTGATTTCCTCATTTTGTGTATGGTTTTGCATTTCAGACAAGGCTGAAGAAGGTTCTGATTACTTTCAAGATTTGACCTGTTTTTCTTGTGTGCATATAACATTGTCATAACTAATTAGCTTGCAGTGCTTCTGTTTACTCTGAGATTTTTAAAAACTTGATCATGTCATTAAATATTTGCTGCCATCTTTATTATTTGCATATTAATAAAATATTTTAATGAGGAAGGTATTAACTTGTGTGCTCCAGTGTGATTGATGCTTTAGAGACAGAGCACTTCTGTACAGTGAGCAGCTGCTCCACAGGGTTACAGCAGATCTCACCTTGGGGCATCAGTTCCCACACAGATTTACAGCTACAAGTTGAGGAGGGGGGGAGGTTCTTGACAAAAAGTGTATTTTAGCTGACATTTGATTAGGAATTCCAGCCTTCAGGACACACTTTTTGCCCCATGAGAATTAGTCAGGCAGAGGCACAAGTTGTCCACAGAGGTGGTGTAGTCTCTGAACCTGGAGGTTTTCAACTCCTGACTGGATGAAGCCCTGAGCAGCCTGGCCTGACCTCAGAGCTGACTTGGTGGGAGCAGGAGGTTACAGCAGAGACCTCCTAAGCTCCCACCTGGCTTGCTTTTCCTGATTCCAAGTTTTATTAGATTCTGAACAATTTTGCGTCAGAAATGTTGCTCCAGACACAGTCAAATATTTATTTTGTTTGATTGTCAACAGAATGAGCAGTTGTTAAATGTTCCTGCAACTATTTTATGGTAAACTATCAGGTATTTTGGAATAATTTATCTTGTGGTTTCTTTCTTACACAATTGCATATTTTAAAATCCTGTATTTTTTTATTCAGGTTACACCTATAGAATTTTCTAAGGCCCTGTCTTTGTTGCAGTGTTTTTCTCTGTTTCACCAATTTGATATTTGTTGTTCTCCTTATTGCATATATTTTACTGTAAGTTACTGCTGCTTATTGGAAGCAGTGTCCATTGTGTTCATACCAAAGCCTTTGATTTAATGCCATTAAAAATAAACCATGTATTATGTGTGAGGTAGGAAGAAGGAGAGATGCAGGGAAATACTCACCTGCTTCACTGAGGGAAGTCCAACACCTCTGTTTCCTGAATCTCTGAGTTTAATGGGAGTAGTTTGCAGCTTGAAAAGCAGCTGTATTAATTTACTTTCCTATTCTGTACCTATTTCCCTATTCTTCTGTTAAGTCATGATAATAGTTTGAAAGTTAAAATGTGAGCATTCTTCTGATTGCACTAGTATCTAATTGGAGTGGTATTAAACTGTGTTATCATCCTGTCTATACCATCTTTTAGGCAAAGAGTGAACTGTGCTTCATTAGGGAAGCAGAAGTGCTTGTGGTGCTTGTATAAAAACAGAAAAAAATCATTTTGAGACAAATCAATGTCATTGTCAGTCTCAGTTTCTCAAAAGATGAGATCTGCTGCCAGTACCTTTATAGTTTCATGTCAGGATTGCATTGCCATAGTATGGAGTTACAAAAAGGTGTTTGAGAACCTGTAACTGTGGTGCCCTTGCAGGGATGGAGATATGGAGGACAGGAGCTCTCCATGAGAAGAGGAGCCCAGCAGATGTGAACCTAACAATTACTGGAAGTGTCAGGAGGAAAATCAAACGGTCTTCTGCTTTCAACAGCCTACCAGGCCCAAAGGGAGTGTTTCACAAATTAATTTGGATCTAATTAGAGTGAACAAGTGTAAATGAATATGTTTGCTCTAGCTGCCTGTTCCCTCTGCTCTGTTCCCTCAAGCTTCAGTGTGTGTGTGTGCATGCACATGTGGGTGCTATTGCAGAGTAAAGAAAGACAAAAACTGACCCCAGGGGAAAACTCACATTTGATTTGGTAAGGCTTTGTATGTACCAAGCAACAGCCAAGGATTTCTTTCTGTTCTTTTCTGTGATTTCAGAAACAGAAAGGAGTTCCTCCCTTCAGCATGTTATTCAGAGTTACGCAGGGTGCAGCTTAGAGCACATCACTTAAAGGGAGTTAGCCATGGAGTAGTATCTGTTAGAGTTGATTTTTCAGGTTGAACCTTCTCTAGAAAGGCTACACAAACCTCTTCTTCTATTATAAATGGGAGCTCGTAAGAAACTAGCAGTGTTCTAGTTTTCTACAGAACAGCATAACTTATTTTCTTAACATACTCAAAGAAATGCTCCATGGGGCTGCGCATCCCTCAGCATTTTCCCTTCTCTCTCTGGTGATCTTTGTCCCTTTAGCAAGGATGGATTGCTCTTCACCAAACATTTAAATGGAGAGATGCTTGGAATAAAACAGTACTTAGAGTGCATGAGATTTCTTCTTGAACCTGGGTGTGAAATGGAGATTTTAACACATGGCTTGGTAGACTTCTTCCAGGTACTTGGATTTCACATCTGTTTTCACAAGAAGCAGAGATGTGTAAGATGCAGAATCATCCAGAAACTTGTTTCCTTTTATCTATGAATATTGTCTAACATGGAAAAGTTAAGAGTCCATAGTTCCATGTGGATACAGGAAAGCTTTGTGCTGAACTTACTTTTTTTAAAAGATTCTATACAATAAGAGCTGTAAATTGGATGTTTGATCTGTTTAGCATAAGCCTAGATGATGACACCGGTGTAGTTTTAACAGACTGCCCAAGGCCTCCATAAGGGTCCAACACCTCTGTGTCATCACCATGGAGATGTTTTTGGATAGAAACACTAAAAAGGCTCTGTAATTTAAAACACTGGGAAAACCTTCCTTTCCATTTGCGATGTGTTTAAACTTTAACATCAGGTCTTGCACTAATTTTTCCGATACCATAACGGTACCTACTTTCCACATCAAGCCACTGTTGCTTGTTCCTGGTCTGCTTAAACAGGTAATGCTCCTAAGGAATACAATGGAGGCATTTTTTGGCAGCCCAAGGAGAAAGTGATGAGGCTGGAGAATCCTCACTGTGACTCTGATATTACTGAAAAAAATGAGGTGGTTGTTTATGAGTCAGCTTTACTCCAAGCTGTGTTGATGTGGAGCTTGTATTTTTTTTTTTTTGGCCCTACTTGATGGGGTGAAATCTGCATACTAAGTCCTTAGGAGTAATGTAGAAAGTATTTCTGTGCAGTTAAAACATACTTCTGGAATTGCCAATATAACACAAAGGCAGCAGTCACAGAAATGTGTTGTTTTGCGCATTCCAGAGCACCTTGAAACCGCAAAACCAGATTTTCTGATATTACTCAGCAATGCCATTTCGAAGCCATGCAGTAATGGAAAGATGTAATTGTGCCATTAATGGAAAGATGTAATTGTGCCATTTCAAACACATGGGCAAGTGGGGACAGCAAGTTGCATAGCCAGGTGATTTCATGGAATGAGCAGTGCCTGTTGTGCATGCTGTACTGAAGTTTAAGGAGTAGCATGAAGTCACATTTTGTACTTCTACAAACCAAAAATGTTTCCATTTGCTTTTGATTTTCCCTCTTTAGAAAGAAAAGTTAACTACAAACATCATCTCCCCTGTATCAATATCTGTATCAGTGCATAGTAAAGGATGATTACAGAAGTCTAAATATAGCTTCAATTGCTGAAAGAGACATCTCATATTACTCCAGTGTGTTGTTTACAAAAAAAAAGCTATTAAAAATAAGGATATGATGGCAAAGAAAAATAGAAAATACAGGGGTTTTTATCAAGATACAGGTATTATTTCTATTACTGCAAGTAAAATCAGATTTAATTAAGTAGTAAACAGATCTTATGTTTTAATCTGATCTTAGTGTCCTAATAGTTTATTATTAGGAAAACCAGTAGATAGAGATTAATGCAAACATATTTAGTCATCAGTAGAAGTGAGGTAGGTGCATCTTGGTTGCACTATGTGAACAGTGCTCACTGCATCTGAATATAGCTTTTGGTTTCAAGTCTCTTCTTACAAAAATTACAGTCCAGACTCCTCTGGAGTGTGCTACCATAAAACTTGCCATGACAACTGTCCAGACAGTGGCCACTGACTGTGGCCTCAGGTAGTTACTGCCATGTCCACCCTGTTGGCAGTCCTGTCCCCATGCCTATGAAGAGCAAAAGAAAGTGTAATTTCCAGCTGCCACCTCTCCTGTAAGCTGCCATTGAATTTCTTGAATGTTGCCAAAAGGACTTTGCTCCAACACCCAGCTGCTGGCCGTGCTGGTGCAGGTCAGTAAACAGGCAATGTGGGCAGCCTTGCCCACAGTCCTGGGGTTTGTTCCATTTCTTAGGTCTGTGCTGGCCTCCAGTGTGGCTTGCTGCCCTGTTTCTGTAGCAAAGGGGTTTTGGCTGTTCTGCCTGAATAGGCCAGTCTGCCCAGCTCGTGGGAAGCCAGCCACAGCCTGCTGCAGAGCTGGAAATGGATGTTAACAGCTCATCCTCATTCACCCATTTTCCAGGCTAACAAACTTGGACTATTCACCTATAAAATCAAATTTTTCCTTCCAAGATAGTTTACCTGTGATAGCTGATATCCATCTGCCCTGGTGCTGTATTGGTCCAAACTCTTTTCCGTGATCCCTGCTGCAGCTTTTCTGATTTTCCCTAACGTGGGCTACCACCAGCTGCCATCCACCTGATGGTATTACCTCAGGCTGAGGAAAGCTGGAGAACTTTTCATGAGGTAAATATTCATCTGTCAGCAGCCCATATGGGGCTCTTTTGCCAAGACGTGTGTAGTTGCAGGACCTCCCTCTGGTGGTCGTGTCAAAGGTTCTGAAATTTGTGTTAAAAGGTAGAGGTGATCACCACTGGATTGAGCCCACAAGAGCCTACAAGAAGGGCTTGAACATGGCCAAGCTCATGGTTTATGAGTAGTATAAAAACCAGATAATTTGGAAGCTGCCTAATTAAGGCAATGTTGAGAGACTTCTAGAACAATACATGATCACCTTGTTTATAGCAGGAAAGCACGAAGACCAGAATAAATCTCAGCTACCATGGGAAGACTGATTTGTTTAGCATTAAGATCACAGCTGTCCCTTACTTTTGGCAATGCTCAGTGAGCTTATTTTCAATAGTAGCACTGGAACAGCGCTGGTTCCTTCTCATCCTTTTAGTGTGCATTTCCTCAAGAAGTTTCTCTGAGGGAAGCAAAACCTTGTATTTTCCAGTCCTTATTTTTAAATATATGATCCTTTGCATGATTTCTAAGCTCATGTAGCCATATGGTTATATTCTGCACTTTGTTGTACTTCTTCTTTTTCCTTTTTTTTTAGCTTTTCTTTGAATTGTCCATTCACCATCCACCTCTCTTTCCACATTAGTTTCTTCTGATGACCCTTTGTTACTGATGTTTCTCAGCTGCTCGCAGGATCATCTTTAATTTCAAAGCTATAAATGGGAATTAATTGCTATCCAGATGTTGTACAAACCTCTCACTCCAGCCTCTACAAGCAAACTCTTTGTAGTGACTACTGATTATTTTCACTCAATAGATGGGATCCAAACTCGGGATCTGGCTGTCTGGACCCTGCTTCATCATGGCTGGTGTCTTAAGGGCCTGTTTTGGTCATTCCACCACAGCACATTGCAGATCCCCAGGCACAGCCCAGCTGCCCATTGGCAGCACCTCCTCTGACTCACATTCCTCCCAGGACAGTGCTGTGTGCTGCAGGTGCAGAAGTGCCAAACACAGCCTTTTCCTAATCTTCTCTGTTGACAGCGATGTTTGACTTCTCCGATTTAATCTCATGATAGGTTCCAAGATGAAGCTGCTCCCTGTTTTATGTCTGACTCAGTATTTTATCTGTCAACTTGGTGCCTGCTGAGATGATTGGTGATCAACTGCTCTGTGAGCCTGAAATCAAAGTTACTGGCAGAAGGCCTTTTTAGACCACAGGGATTTTATGCTTGGATCTGAAGGGCACAGGGCAGTAGAAGCAGGACCTTTGTGGACAGTATAGTCCCTGTAATGTGGGACATTATATTTTAGCCTCACAGGGCAGCTCTTCCAACCCCTGGCTCCTGCCTGCTGCCTTTTCAACTCCTTGCATCCTCCCTGAGAAGCAGAGACCCCACACAGGTGATGTGTGTTGGATGTACCAGTGCTCACTGATGCAGCTTTTCTGAGCCCTCATTCCCTCCAGCTCTCACTTCATATTCCTTCTTTATATTCCCCAGCAATGGGATGCATTTTTGCTGGTTTCCAGGTCTGTTCGGTAAATGTTGTCCTTCCAGTCATGGTTTTCTCAAAGAGACCTTACTCTTTTTGTTACTTGAACTATTATTTTCATGTGTTTTTTATTGGTATATCCAACAATTTTACCCGGAGAAAGCTCTTACGGCAAACCTGCTACAGCTCTTCCTCTTTTTTTATTCCTTTTGTGAGTGAATTATGAAATGCCTAATACATGCTTCTACTTTTGTGAATCTTTTATTGGTTTGGAATGGAACCAGCTACAGTTCACACAATTCCACCCTTGGCTAAAATCCCCAGTTTACACACCTGAGAAAACCACAGTAACTGGGTGGAGAAAGTATAGTCACCATAATTAAAATGCAAGCTAACTTAATGAAGGCAAATTTATTAGGGAGAATTTTACGACAGTAAATATTCACCTTTGGCAATAATCTAACATACAGCACAACAGATAGCACAGGGCTGAACAACACCCTGAGCACAGCCCAGATAGAGGGAGGCTGCACTGGGGGATCCTCGGATCTGTGTCAGCTTCTCCCTTCGCTGCCCAGGGAGATGGGCAATGGTCCTGACCCTCTCTGTTTCTTTCTGCTTTGTGCCTTGTCCTAGCAGCCTTTTTTTTTTTCATTTGTACCTTTTTACAGTTCCTGCCCTACTACCCCATATCTTTATTTTTGTTAATCCGTGCCTGTTCAGAGGTCCCATATGGTCTTCCTTATTTTCCAGCCTGCCACTTAGTGCTCAACTGCATCTTTGCATTCCCATTTTTCCCTCGGTGGAGGCCAGCAGTGCTCTGGGTCATGCATCCTCTCAGGGGAAGAGGATTGGAGGTGGCAGAGGGAATGGCTGCAAGAGCTACACAGGAGCCTGATCTGAAGGTGCCACCTTGGCAGAAGTCATTTAATCAAGCCATGTTCTCAGTCCTGAGCATGGCAAGTCAAAAATCTTGACTGGGATCCAATCCCCTGTCAGCCCAAGACGGCAATAGGCCAAGCAGATTTATCAGCTGCTGCTCACACTTCCACATCTCCTTCTGATGCCCATGATTTTGGCTGACAGTTATTTTAAATCTTTGCTTGGTCTTGAGCTTTGTTCCTTTTTGTGGGCATGGAGACCATCTCCACATACTTATCTGCCCTCTTGGGCTCAATGCATATGAAACAGATTAAAAAATATTTTTCAAGCTTTTACAAGGTTGTAGGAAGCTCGCCCTAGCTGAAAATACAATCAAGACAGTTTGACCCACAGCTTTTGCTTTTCAAAAAAGTCTTCCTAAGTGTAAGTTAAGCAACTGCACAAGTTCTTTAGAGCAGTTGCAGAGGTCTTTGAGTTCTCTTAGGAAAGGATTGATACACATCTCTTGGAGATGATGCAGATGTAGTTAGTACAAATCCGAGATCCTTGATCCCTATAAACATGCAAATTAGAAACAATTAAAATACACAAGATGGCCTAATGCTTAATATAAGCGTACACCCAATGCTCATGCAGCCACAAATTAGTTTATCTAAAGAGACCAAGAGGAAGATGAAGAAAAGGGTGGGGTGACACTTGATCACAATAAGTAAAGTTTAGCTCTGAGAAGGTGGTTTCCAAAGGGCTATTTTGGTCACTGTACAAAGAAAAAAAACCCCAAACCCACAAAAAAATCCAACCCCAAACTTACTGTAAACAAAAAGACAAATACTCAAGGAAGCAATCCAAGATAAAGTGGCGGTGGGCATTGCAGAAACATGGTAAAGCTACACAAACAATACACAATACAATAATTTCTGGCAGGGTATGAGCAAGCTAGGGCTGCTGAGACATCCCCATTGCACAAAGTAATGAAGAAATCACAAGAGCAGATACTCATAACTTTTAGAAAGGGGAAGTTGAGAAGGAAATAGGAAATAAAATCAAGACACAGGCATGTTGAAATAACCAGGGAAGGAGGAACCACTGTCAACACTGAGGCCGTGACAGATGAGAGAACAGAAGAAGGAAACAGGACATGGATGTGAAACTAGTGGGGAAAGGCTGCTGGAACATCAGAAAACATCTGCAAAACCAGGAGAGTGCGAAAAGGTACTGACTAGCAGGTTTTACTGCCCTTTCCTGATTTTGTGGAAGGTCACCTCAGTGCTTCCTCAGAGATATGATGGTAGTCAGTATTGGAAGCAGCCTTGATGAAGGTTGCTGTCAGTGGATTCACATCACTTTAAAAGCAGCAGTGAGCAAGGAGGAGCCAGTCAACCCCAGCAGCTGGGCAAGGAGCTGGTCGTGCTCATTCCTTGCAAGAGGTATCTGCTTCAGGAGGCAGCACTTTACAGGGTAAACAATGTCATGCAGACACTAAAATGACAACACTGTCATAAAACAAAACGAAGGTTTCAACAAAATTGCAGTTTTTCAAGAATTAGCAAACCTGCAGGCCATTGTCTGAGGTAAGTGCTAATGTCAGCCAAGGAGTTGTGGAGCTCCTGTGCTTCTCATTTCCATAAGCAGCAATTTGGCATTTAGGGGCTGGGAGAGATATTCCCATGGGAGATCTGAATGCTGTTCCTTGGTCACTGCATGTAAGACAGTACAAATAGCAGACATATTTAAATTAGTGAAAACACTCTCCATCATCCTGCAGATATCAGTCCTTCCATCTCAGATTTACAGCCTCTGATCTCCAGTGTCTTTGTCTAAGGCAAAGGGCAAAATGTTGTCATGCAGGAATTAATAAATAACAGATAGGTGCCATGTTTGCAGGAAATGGACTCTGCACCACAAACTCCTCCATGGATGATGACAAATGGAGGTGTGCACAGCCACTCGTTTTGGACAGACACTGGTACATGGAACCACTCTTTGAACCTCTCTTTGGTGTCCAAGGGCACATGTCTCCAATCCTATGTGTGATGGGTCCATGGGTGTCATTCCAGGGAGCGAGGATGGCTGCAGCAGGCAAAAGGCTGGGTAAATTCAAGATGTAGATTTGAAAAAACCGGGCAGATTAAAAGGATTGGTTGTAAAACAAAGTGGGTACGCTGTGAGATAAAGGTACATAATGGGCTGCAGCTGAAAAGATTATCGTAGTGATATATAAAGAATGTCCTGAATCAATCACTTCCTTTGTATTAAGTATTTATGTTTCGCAAATCATTATCACTTAGCAACCTACACTGTCATTTTTACTTTTTACAGATTTGAACTATATCCTGGGGGGTGTTATCTCTGTCTGGCTCAGCAAAATTAAAACAGTATCTCACTTAACACTGTCTATAAGTAGATGGAAATACTTGGCTCCAGATGTGTTATGAATTGTGCTCAGAGAATTAACATGGTTTAGATCATAGAAAGTGGGGCATATTTGCTGTTCAACACTTTCTTATAGAGCAGTAATCTGTGTTTAGCTTTATGGATCTTACCAAACGCTTGTTCAAGCCAAGTCACAACTCTTGCCAAGAATACTTAATGCCACGTTTGAGGCGATGAAATGTAAACCAGGAGGAGATCTGGCAGGATTGCTGGGTTCCCTCTTGGCACTGAGACACCTCCGGTACCAGGGAGCCCTGCCGGACCCCTGCCACAGGCAGTTGTGCAGGGAAACATCACAGAGAGGTTTGTCTAGGGACTCCTGAAAATTCTTTCTGGAAAGGGATTCTCCAGCCTCTCCCCACATCCCACGCCTTGTACGTCTTGGAAATGTTCCCTAGTAGGTTGTCAAAGCACTCTTTGTTGCAGAAGGAAAATTGATTTCTTCATGTCTTTGTCTACACAAATAATATAAAACAATCATCTCCTCAAGAAGGCTTTACGTGTTAGAGGATTGTTTCCTTCTCTGTTCCTAATATTCTTTCCTTAGACTAAATGAGCCATGTTTTTCATTTTGAATCCCTTGGTGTAGAATTCTCTTGATTCTTGTGCTCCTTGAATGCTTCTCACTTTGTCCAGGTCTGCAAGCACCATGTCCAGACCAGGACTCCACACTCCAGTTAATTCATTCAAAGATCTTTAGCCTCTACTAAATCACACCATACCAAGGCTCACTTCTGTTTTAAGAGGAGTGAAGATAATGCTTGTCTTCTCCCAGTCCTCAGACTGATTTGCTGCCATGCCAGAGTGGCCCACACCGGGCTCAGTGGTGATCTCAGCCAAATTCTGGCACGCTCAGACCTCCCACATGGGCTGCCTGCACCTCTTGCCCTTCCTTTTGTGTGCTGTTATTTTCAGCCCTGTCTAGATGAGCAAAGAGTGAATCAGTGGAGGACACAGGAGTGGATGATGAGTGGCTTTGTCCTTCTCTTCGTCCCTGAAATCTGCTGCCCAGCACTTGTGGCTGGCAGGGAGGGAGGACTGGGCTGGGCTGTGAGTCATCCTCCACTCCCTGCTCTCTTCCTAAGCCAGGAGCTGAGTGTTCCCTGCCAGCTGCAAGCTATGGCCAAGGCCGTGGCCCCATGGTTGTAGGGAAAAAATCTTCCCTCCCTGTGCATATCCACTGCTGTGGCACAAACATGGCCCCATTTAGAGCAGCACTCCCTTCCCATCGCTCTGCCGGACGAGCCCTGAACTCCTCTGTGTCACTGCTGGCAGCAGATGCCTGCTGCTGTCCTGCTGCACACCCCAAGCAACGGCCTCACCATAAGGAATTTCAGCATTAAAAATGGGTCCAAAAGTCTGAAAAAACCCAGCAGTTGTCCCACGACATCTTAACACCAGATTGAGAGTGAGACATTACAGGTCCACAACATGGGTGTTTACAGTTCCTGAGCTGATTGATAGCAAGGCAAGTTTAAACACTTGAACAATAGCTGCATTAATGCCAGAGGTACAGACCCGAAGGGAGAGGTGAACTGAGGAGTTAAACATTAGATAGCTTCCGAGTGCTAAAAATAACATGTCTACGGCCATAGCTTTCCACGGGGAGTTCCCTTGAACACCTGAGCCTCTCAAACTCACAAGATATCCACAAAGAGATGCTCTCCATCAGTGCCTGTCCACACTCCAGCTATGGTGGGGCAGGACAGACCCTGCCTGGGCTGTGCTGGAGGAGCTGTGCGATGGGAAAGCAGGTGCACTCCCCTGGCACTGCTCCAGTACTGCCAGCATCTGACAGTCAGAGGTCTGGGGTAAAAATCAAGCAAACTTTAATTGTCAAGAACACTTTCTCTTTGTTGTTAATAGTTTGGGAGGTTTTTTTTTAATTAGTACTTTATATTAGAGCATTTGGCTACTTTAATATTACTTTTTGTTTCCACTATACACAATCTGCAGGATTAAAAAAGCACTGGGGGAGCTGGTTATGATTTGATGTCTTCTGCTTGCCCGTGCTGTTTGCAGAGATCTTCACACTCTCCAGGTGGCACAAGCAGCCCTGGCTTTTCAAAGAGGTAACCTACCATCAGAGAACACCTGTAAAATCCTGCAAACCCATGACCAGCATTGCATGGCTAAGCCTTCAGCTTTGCTTGGTATTTGTAAATAATTTTTAAGATGGTTGTATATGAAGGTGCTGAGGAAGAAGTGCAAGAAGTGTAAGAAATGCCAGATAGCAGCAGTATTTTCTGGTTATGTATTTCCTGTGCGAAACTTAAGCCCTCCTCGTGTATGAAGGGGAGATGAGACCCCTGCTCAGCATCTCTGAGTGAGGGGAGGCTTTTTTTAATCTGCTCCCCACTCCAGGAAGAGGTGGTCCTTCTCCTCTGCTCACCAGTGCTGTGGGGACCCACCAGAGCAGTAGGTAGCAAAGCCGCCCTGGCTCGTAGGCCAGTGTGGGGCCATTAGTCATCCACTCACCACACGCCTCACTGCCTGTGCCCGGAGCAGATGTGTTCCACTGCCTTTGTGTAACTCCCCCGGAGGGCTGGCTGCTGCTGGGGGGCAGCCACCACTCCCACTGCCACCACCCAGCACCCAGCAGGGACCTTGTGCTCTGGGTGATGTTGAAGCCTGCCATGAAGAGGCAGAGGTGTCCGTGAGCCAGGTGCAGGAGGACCTGCTGCAATAGTGCCAGCCCTGAGCTGAAAAGCCCACCTGGGGCAAAACCCCTGGTCCTGGCTGGTGAGGGTAACCCTCTCCTCCCACTCTCCCAGCTGGGAGTGCACTCTTGGGATAGAGGGTCACCATCAAATTTTGTGTCAAAAGACACATGAGGCTCAGACGCCCCTTCACCCCACAACCTGCAGGCTCAGCCCCATCTCAAGCCAACAGTCCTGGTGGATTTTAACAAGCATGAAGGATTGGTTTTGTCTAATCCTGTGTGTGCAACCATCGGGCAAGTTCGTATCTTGACTTAACCTACAGGTAGAACGACTCTGGTCATACTGCCAGCATATTTCAGGGGTTTATGTCCACACCCCTGTGGTGTGTGCACTCCGATATCCCTCAGGTCATCTTTCATCATCGGTTACGCTTCAAGTCTCTGCAATCAGATACAGTTATCTGAGCAACAGAGAGAAATATTTACCAAAATGAAATTTAGATGGGAAAATGGGGAAGAAAGAATAAAGGGAGGAGAAAAGATCTAAAGGTGAAAACTCAAATGTTGTTTGAAATTTGCACTGATGTTTGTTAGAAACTGAATTGGTTTCACATTTGCATGTTGGCAGTTCTATGCAGGGAGATTTATCTCATGCAATATATTCTTTGCCTTCTAGTTTGCATGGTAATTTGATTTTTGAGATATTTGGTTTTTTTCTTTCCCATACATTTAGCGCCTGCTAATGCTGAGAGAGGTTGTTAGTGAAGACCTCAAGAGAATTTGGATTGTAATGAGCCAGGGATGTTGAAAGTCCTGTCCTGGATAATGTTTCTACATTTTTACTGTTCTTCTGTATACCTATTAATTTTTTCCCAGAGTTTCCTCTTATGGGATGCTGTCTTGGCTATGATCAAGAGGGGCTGCTGAGATCTGGGTACAGATTGCTGAGGAGAGGTGTTGCAGCACCTGTGTGCAGGTGACCAACCCAAGTACCATTCACCTGCCAAAGCAACCCATTGGGCCAAGGAACAGCCCTTTCCTGGGACCCTTCAGTCTTTTTATGAGAGAAAAAGGCCTTGGATACTCCTGTAGCCATGACTTTGAGCAGAGCAGCTCAGAGACCCTTTGCTCTTCTACCAAAATCTTTGAGGATGGCTGGCAATGTCATTTGTCCCCCTGGTGTCCTGGTGGGAAGCTATGGAGAAGATGCTAAAAACAACAGCTTAGTAGACCATCACCATCTATCGCCATCTCTGCACGCGAGCATCGTTGTACCTGGCAGGGAAATCAGGTGGGATAAACCCCACTGTGGTCTCCTGCAGCACACAGCTCTGGGCAGGACAGACAGTGGCAGAATTTATAATCACATTTTGCTTGTAACTGGGAAACAAAGAAAAGGAATTGTGATAAATCCTGAGTGGTCTTGTGGCAAAGGTGCCCTTAAGCCTGTCTCCTTGTCCTGTGCTGAGAGCTGCTTGATGTTAGGGCACTCAGATTGCTTCCTCCATGCTCCAAAGCAGAAATTTCTGCCTCCTGATGGCAGATTTAGCTGGTTAATCACCATCGGCTTCTTTAAGTTCCAGAAATGGAAAGCTGCATCAAAACTCAGTGTTGTTAGCACAGGTACTGTCCACAGCCCTGTGGGATTCAAATGGGATTTCTGCTCTTTGCAGTTGTTCATCTGGCTCTTCTGGACACACCCTGACTTGTGACTGTCATCTCAGCACTTAATTAAGGCGTTAATGGTCATCTCCTCCTGCATCTTGCTCAACATGGTTGTAATGGAAGCCTGGACCCCTCAGGGGGGGAGAGCAGGAATGGGTCTCCTCTGGCATCTCCTTTACAACACTAAAATGTATTCCCATATCATGCTGTTGCCTTGTGAATATCTGATGAGGTATGGGTTACAGAGACATCTTTGTGGACAGGAAAAGTGTTAAAATATACCTCCTTACTGTGTTCCAAATGTCATGCATTGCAGACTTGAGAAAGTATCTTAGGCAGCATGAATTTTGCCCTTAAGTACTAAGTAATGTGTGAATTACTACTTAAAATTAGTATCCTGTACTTGCTAGGATTAGTTTTTTTCAGTAAGTTCCTTTGCTCCCTCCTCAGCATGCGTATGTCTGATGTGCACCATTATTCTTTCAACTAGTGCAAACTTTCCACCGGGCCCACAGGGATCAGGGTGCTCTGTACCAGGGTTTTACCCTGGGAGACTGCGACCTTGAGGAGAAGAGCTGTGGATGAGAACTCAGAGTGCTCCAGAGCAGTCTGGAAGCCTGTAGGTACAAGCTCGGTGTCACCACCAGCCCCCAGCCAGCCATAGCCAAGGTGAAAGCATCACCCTGACTTTGCAAAGGGGGAAGAGGACAGATTCAGGTCACACATAAGTAGCTCATGTAAAGTTTTCTCTCTCAAGAGTCCTGCCTTATGCCACAGGGTCCCCCAAGGAAAAGTCCCAGGGAACTCTGGGGTTTTCTGTTCTCTGGGGTTAGGCTGGGAAACTGAGCAGGGAAGCCAAGTGGATGTGTGATTTCCCAAAAAGGTTTGGGATACCGCTGCATTTCCAATGGGGTTGATGCATGGGAGGTGATATGTGTCACAACAAAGCCACAGAAGCACGTGAAAAAAAAGCCAGTCCGATTCCCTCTCTGAGCTCTACTGCATGCTGATTAGATGGACTCAGAAGTCCAGTGCTTAGAACAGGGAGGATGTGAATGCCCTCTAAGATGGGGGAAATTCTGACATTTCAGAGCCTGGGCTTTATTTGGATTGTATCCATTTCAGTAAGGCTGTTTTCAGGACAAATATTTTTTTTTAAATAGAAGAAAAGGAAAATAGAATAGGCTCCTTGAGGGAACAGCAGAAGTGGAAGGGCAGGTCTTGGTACTGTTTGACAGAGCCACATTCTAGGTAGCAAACCATCAAGATGAGAAAATATTTTCTGCTCCTGCGTAGCTTGTGGCATGGTCCATGGCACAGGCTTTGGAGGCACAGATTTCATCCTTTTGCTGGCCCAGCAACTGCCTGTGTCAGGCAAGGCTCTGCACCCCAGAAGAAGGCAGGGTCTCTCCTGGAGGTGAGACACTCAAGCGGTTGCATCAGCCAGGTCCTGGGCTGCTGGGTAAGGATGGTCCTGGTAGGAAATGGGCCGTGCTGGGAAACATCACAAAAGCACCTGACAACCCAAACCGCTCTGGATATCTGTGCCTTGCAGCGCTCCTTCCTGCTTACACTTGGGATGTGGATTTTACATGCAAGACTCATCTCTCATAAAAACAGGGAATGAGAAGCTATTTAGCTCTGCCTTGTACTCTGGTTTTGCTAATTTACTATTAATCTTGTTTTATAGGTAGGCAATGACTTTTATTTTCTCATTGGTGTGGTTATTTCATGGCTGAAAAAAGAGCAGAATTGTATATGAAGTACAGGATAAAGAAGGAGCCCCTTCTGCTCAAGGCCCTGATGATGTAAAACTTACTCAGAAAACTCCTCTGCTAACATAAAATACAGGAGGCTTTAACAAAAAGTCTCAGGTTTCCCTTTTAAAAATTCAGAGTCTCTTAAACCAAGAAAAATGCATCCGTGGGAAGGGAGTGCCAGTAATAACAGGCCTGCTCTCACATCCACTGGAAAAAGAGAAACAAGCAGCAGTTTCCCCTGAGGGAAGAGGGATTCTGGAAGTTAAACAGAAATGTTTATGGTTGTGAAGAGTCAAAGGCTTCATAGGCACCCTGCTTCCCTCTCATATCCTGAGAACCTCAAGGCAATGCATCAGCCCTGCGGCACAGGGAAACAGCCCAGAAAAGAGCTTGGTTTCAGCAGCCCCATCTTCTGCAGGGAGACTGAGGAAACACCAGAACAGGGATGTGGCTAAGTGTCAGCAGATCTTGTCCTCCAAAATTCCCAGTGGGGACTATCTACGTATTCTTTTACTGCTGGAGACCACTGGTTTCTCAATAGCTGAAGCCTTCACCTGCCCAGGTGGAAACTACTGTTAGAGGATTTCCTTTGTTAAATTTAAGGCAACTCACATAAAAAAGGAAGCAGTCTGAGTTAGATGTGAAGCCTCCTTCACACACCGATCAACCTTCCTGTTCTCATTTTCTCATTTGAGTAATTTTGTTAAGCTTGCATTTAAAACCTTTCTATAATGTGGCTTTTGGCTTGGCACAAAATAGAAATCATTATCCTGCTCTATTAACATCTATATTCTATGAGTACTCCTCCTGCAAATGTGCCATGTAATCTACACAGGCATCGATCCTAAATTAAAAGACAGCATCAAAATCTGAGTCACTTCTTCTACACATTATTAAGTGTCCATTTTGGTTACGCTGTTGATGGTTGCCAATCCCATTCCATACCTGCCCAACCCTTTTTTCTAGTCTTCCTATCCTCCTGGCAGAAGACCACATAGATAACCAGAGCACCGTATATCTTTGTGTCTGCCTTTCACTTGGCTTTCATATGGATTTTGTCTCGTGGTTTATGTCAGGGGCACTTTGGCGGTTCCATTCAGTTGATGGTCTCTCCCCTCTCTCCTATCTCTCCAATCCCAGCCAAGATGAGTGGCTGAAAATCTTGTACAGAGAAGCTGAACTCCATAGTCCAAAACAAATTCCCTGGCTGTTTTCACTAGGTGGAGAATAATCTACAACCAAAGCAAATCTGGTTTCATGGCTAAGAAGCAAATCTTTCCTCCCCTGCAGCCACAGGACATCCTGACCATGGTGGAAGGACAACAGTTTTGCTGCATAGGGTGAAGGAAGGAAAGAACACAAGGCAATTTCCAAAGGGTGACCTCCCTTCTTCGCTCTGCACATCAAGGCAGGAAGACCCCACAGTGGGAAGACACCCCTGAGGCTGGAGGCTTGCAGCCACAGGAGATCATAGCCAGGCCGTGTTACCTCGTCCAAAAACCAATCCAAACCATCCAAACTTCTGAGTGCCAAGATTGCAGAGACGTTAGCCAGTGCACACGATAAAGAGGATGACTGTCAGGACGGTAAGTGAGCAGGAGTCCATCCATCGCTTGGCAGAAGGTTAGGATAAACGGGAAGAGTCCTTCCATAGGAGAAAAACTGGTTTGCTGGACGATGAAAAAAGAGGTTCTCCTGTAACCTAAACGTGTCTAGCACAGACTCAGTGGGGACCTTTAAGTGTCATGAGACAAGAAGGCTTCCCACGACCTGAGTCAGCTCGGTAATCCCCACACTGTAGATTACCACACACACATGCACTCAAAGCAGCAGAAAAAACTGGAGAGTGCGTCCCTCATGAACCACAGATGCTCCACAGATCTTCCTGCTGCCCCAGAAAATAACGTCATCACGCCAAACCAGGCAAAGCAGAGGGTGTGACTGTCCTGCATTGCCCAACCTTTGCCCACTCAGCTGACGTCTTCCTGGCCATGCTGGTGAAGAAGAGAGGAGAAGGCTGGATAGGCACCTGGATGGGGGGAGCAGGTTGACATGTTAGCCCATGGTTGCCTAGGAACAACTGTGGCCTGGTTTTTGATGGGATGGGCTGTCCCTAGGTGTAATCCTGACTGGAGAGTCAGATGGGAAAGGCTGGCTAAGCAGACACCATCCCATTCTACCTGAGCAGGAGTTAGATGAGAGGCACTCACTGGCCACTGAAAGTCAATAGTGTTGGCTGAATGAAAACTCTAAGGTAATACTAATGGGCTCAGCAGACAGGCCAGAGAGGTGATAATAGTCGCTGGCTGATCTCAGCACCCTGCCTCTGACAGTAGCCCACACACTTCAGAAGATGGAGGACACCCCATGGGATTACTGTAATGTCCTGTGGGGCAAAGGATATATTTCTTACTTCTTCAGGTAGGATATCATATAGGCCATGAGGTATGAGTTGTACCTGACCAAACTGAAGAATGGCTGTGATTTGAACTGGGACTCTTCTGATGAAACTGGCTTGACTATCTTGACCTACCCATCTGGGGATCCTGGCACTAGAAGAGAGATTATCTCAGTGGCTTCAGCTGATGGGAACTGAGAATCATCGCAGGAGGAATGAAATCTGGAAAGATCTCTTCCTCCTTTCTCTTTCTGCAGGAACTAGCAGTTTAACTTAGTTATTCTCTCCTGAAAGGAAGAGGGGAGGTTTGTCAAGACCTTCTTTAGTCTTGACCATCTCTATAACTTAATTCTTTCAAAAGTTAGGCAAGTGTTGGGGCTGGGGACAATGGTGCTTGAGCAGGAAAATGCTGCTAGCTTTCTGCTCAGGTTGCAGAGTCCAGTTTACTCAGCTTGCATGAGGAGTGATTAAAGCATTTCGCTTTTGAGATGTTTCTGTGGGCACGTGCTGGGAATGACTCCTATTCTAATCCAGTAGCTGACATAGCAAAATCTTGCACTCCATCGTTGCAAATCATTAAATCAAGTCACAATCCATTTGGAGTAACTCATGGAAACTCATTATTATTTTGCCACTGCTTGCTGAACTGCTTAGATAATCAAAATGCTTGTGAGAACAGGGAAAAAATCTTGCTCTCGGCCTAGAAGGTGCAAAGCAGTGACACGCCAAGCAAGAAGCAGCAGGATGTGTAGGAGAAGAGAAAGAGGACTTGGGAGGATATGAGCCATGAGACCCCCTGGAGCCTCAGCCTCATGGACCTCATCACGGTTAAACATAATGCTTTCAAAGCAGGCTCTTACCTGCTCTCTCATTTCATTGGTAAGGTGCAAGGGAGGCAAGGAGGAAGGTAATGTGAATTAGTTCTTTTAAATAGCCAGTAAGACAAAAGCCCTTGCCATGTTTTGGAAGCCCAGCACTCCTTAAGATAGAGACAACATAGGATACCTGGCCCAGTTGTCTGGGGAGATGTGGAAAGCTCTCGGAGAGCCTTCTCCTTTTTCATCTCGGAAGTCTGGGAATGGGCAGCAAATTAATGGGGAATGTTTCCTTTAAGTCATGAGGAAAAATGTGAATTACTGCTGAAGTTTCCATTCTGCACCAGCAGGAAGCCATTTTTCCACTCTGGACAAAGATATTAAGGAATATTTGGCACATGAGGACAGCACTGACATTGTGCATTTCTGTCACACGGGTTTGAGATTTATGCCATTTACTCATTTAGACTTGATTCTGCAAATATGTAGGTAGGTTACCTGCTTATTCAGTGGTCCCTGTGAATGATTTCGTGGATTTATGGAAACATCCATGTCAGACCCTTACAGCCCCAGAGGCATTGAGGAAAATGCACACCTGGAACTGTGAAGATTGACATCAGTTGTGACACTTCCAATAGGAAGGTAAATAGCAGCATTTCTCAGACATGATCATTCACAAAGTGAAAATGTCAATGTAATTAATAATACTTGAAGCTATTTTCTCATTACTAATTATACCTCTGAAAGTGAACATGCAGCTGCAGTTACCAAAGGATGGGGCAAAGCAAAAGGCCCATAAACACATTTTAACCATAATCATCCTTTCTGCCAATAGAAACCATGGCCCTTCACAGCTGAAATGTATGAAAAAACATAAAGAATATATGAAAGCAGTGACACTGTGGAATTATGCAGGTTTCTAAACAATCATGGAAGAAGAGAGCAAAACATTTGAAGGAGACAAGTAATTTGGGAATTTGGCAGCTAATTCATTCTGACTCTTGCACTGCATTTCTTAAGTTCCCACATACATCGTGTTTCTAAGGCTAAATGCTGTAGGCCCTTATCAGCTCACATTTAAGGGTGAATTTACAGAGCCTCTGTCCTGCAGAGCATGGTTTGTTGTTCTTTGCACAGCTGCATAAAACATTGTAAACACTTTTTAGCAAAAAACATTGGAGTAGAAAAAAAAGGCAAAATTTAGAGGAAGATCAGTTTTTTAGTGGTGAGTCTGGATCCTGTGACAATGAAGTAGCTGAACTAGAGGGTTATATACATTTACTCTGCCTGACTGAGCCAGTAAGGCAAATAGACAACTTGTATGTTCATATAGCTCTGTATTTATATATTCTTTCCCAAATTCATGTCTCTTACTGGCTGTGAAATAGAAGCAGATACAAATAGTTAAACTCCTTTGTCCAAATTCTGCTGTTACCTATATTCACTGATTTTCTATGACCTATGCAGAACTCCCTGACCTAGCCCCTGAAATGCTGCCTGTACAAGATGCCCCTGGTGAGGCCCCTCTTGCTTCTTGGAAGTTGACCTTCTTTCAGAAGTGTCTAACAAATACTTTCCAAATTAGGGCTATTCAACCACCCCTGCCCAGAGTCACAGAACATAATTACCAACATGATTTATCTGGAGAATTTTCAACTCTTGAACGTACTGTGGTGACATTTGCTGATGGTATTCTTAGCATGCATGGGAGGAACGGGGCTTTTTGTTAATATGTATCTCTAAGGTTATGTGTGTAGGATATGGCCTTTTCAGCTCCCTGTACTAATGTTAACTATAGGTTGGCATGTTAGAAGTTGTCCTGTGTTCATAAAAATCACATGGCAAAGACATTATGAAGGAAAGCCAGAAGGATGCTGTATCAGAAAAGGAAGTTCTTGGCTAAAACTGTTGTTGCTGACACTGTTTAGCCTGAGGGGAGCCCCCACAACTCTGGAGAAATGGGATGAAGCCACACGCTGACCCAGTGATCCTGACTCCTATCAGGACAACCCAGAGAAATACCTTGTCCTTCACCACAGCTCTGTAATTTGAAGTGCAGAAGAAGGAAAACTACAGGATTAAGACAGAGGGAGACAGAAAATTCTTCAGATTTCCAAATGTGGAGAAAAGACACCTCAGTTACCTCTCAGTGCATAACCAGTACTGCCTTTCATGACTGCATCATGATGAGCATCTCACAATGCACTGCAATTCTTCCCTGCATGCAAGCGCATCAAATGGCACATCTGATTTTGTGTTTGTTTCTCAGTTTGAGATAAAACCACTTGCATAAATAATCTTGTAAAACTTCAGGGGTTTTTATGTCTTGCACTTATTAGAGCATACTGACACCACGGTAATCAATGCAATGATACCAATTGAAAGTTCTGATGAAACAACTTGCACTGGTCCAACTTCATTTGCAATTTCTGAAGGAAGTGCAGTGTGCTTGATATCAGTGTTTTCAGAAAGGGCAGAATTATCTGAAGTGCAGGGTGGGGCTGAAAAAAGGAACAACTTCAGTCATTAACATTTTAGAAAAGGACAAAATGCTTCACACCAAATAAAGGTAAAAGGACACAAATGATGTTGAACCACCTATGCAGCATTGTTTTTGCCATGAGAGTGCTTTACAATTACAAATGGAAAGGCAGAGTGTACATTGAAGGGCAGTCCTCAATTTTTCTTAACATGTGCTCCACACTATGAAAAGCCTGAAGCATCCATATTTTGTATGTATCAGCTCAGTGAATGGAGTCACAATCAGAAAGATGCCTTACCAAACACAGAAGATGGAAGATAACAAGAAGAGTCTGGCACCTGCTGATTCTGTTTCTAATTTCAATGTTATTTTAATTGCCATCACAGAGAATGGAATGAAGATTCTGAGGTCCAGTCCTGTTGTTCTCATAACATTCATAAGGAGTTTGGCACCAGCTTTCATGGGAACAGAACTGGGCGTCACACCTTCATATCCTAGTAATGTGAGAGGGACTGCCAGTATCTGTATCATCTGCAAAGTCTTGATGGCCTCTGTAAATTAGCAAATGTGCAGACACCAGCAACAGGAGAGGAACTGCAAAGATTAATTCAAAGGGAATTGCCTATAGAGGGGACAGAATGGATGTTAGAGCAGCAGAAATATGGCTGAGTTGCATTAACTAGGGTACAAAAAAGCTGATTATTCTGCCTACTGTGCTGGGAGAAACTTAAGAGAACTGCACTCAGGTTTAGGAGACTGTAAGAAAAAGAAATAAACTGAAATGTGACTGAATAAAAAAAAAAATCCCACCAAAGAACCCATAACACACCAACAAAAAAACAAGCTCCAAAACCCAAAGACTGAGCTCTCCTAAAGCATGTTCCAAGGTTTTTACGTATTTGAAATCAATGGACTCTGCCATATGAAACCCCGAAGGGTCGGAACAAAAATGTCCTAGGAATACAACAGCTTTTCCATGCATGAAAAACAAGGCAGAGACAGATTAACTCACTGCATGTGAAATGGAAGACCTTCAGCCATGCAGTGTAGGTTCCTTCACTGAAAGCGTGGTCAGGCACTGGAACAGGCTGCCCAGGGAGGTGGTGGAGTCACCATCCCTGGAAGTGTTCAAGAAACAACAGGACATGGCATATAGTGCTATGGTTTAGTTGAGAAGGTGGTGTTCGGTCAAAGATTGGACTCAATGATCTTGGAGGTCTTTTCCAACCTGAATGATTCTGTGATTCTATGAGTGAAGGTTTCTTAAAGACTGGAAGGGGAGAGAGGTGTCTTTGTAGACAGTGAGATTCTCTCTTCAAGAAAACATTGACACATCAGTGAAAAAGAGAGCCAGAGGAAGGAGGGACAACACACCCCAAAACTGTTCCCAGAATAGAGAAGCCAGATGTCAGTTGGCAACTGAATGATGGTGCGTACACTGGAGAGACAAGCACTGATTCCTGGACTTTCTTCCAATACATGAGAACGAAAAAATGGAGAAATAGAGAGAGTGAAGATAAACAGAAAGTATGACATGGTGAACAAGGCCTGGACAATGCAAAGCTAGGAGGGATATCTGCTCACACGAGATGTTGTGCGTACTGGACTGACAGCACAGGTAAAGCTGACCTCACCTGTAGGCACTGAACTGAAGTGGCCATGGGGAAGTCTGGGCTCATGCTGGTCATTAATATAAATTCAGACTTACAACTTGACACAATTGCTCTGAAGAACAGTAATACTCTGCTTGAAGAAGTGCGCACCTACTCCCAGACTGACATCAGATAGAGCAGAAGAGCAGAGAACAAGAGGACAAGATCTACCTGTATCTCATGTTTCTGCTGAATGGAGACAGTGAAATACAGAGAGATAAATGAAAGAGATCTGGGGAGATCGGGGAATGAAGTAAGAGCCAGAAAGTAGAGGGTCAGCAAGAAACCTGAACCACCATCAGAACATCTTAGGTGAAAACAACATGCTAAAGAGAAGGAGCAATCAGAGAAGATACCCTTACAGTGGACACAGAAATCTCAAAGTAAGTGAGTGGATCTGGGGCAGGGAACGAATTAAAAAGAGCCAAGAGCCTAGAGGATGCTAGATAACATGGAACAAGAGGAGGGAAAGGCTTCTGGATGATACCTTAAAGGAAAAATAATGGATACAGGCAAGGAGTGGAAATGAAGGAAAAAAAGAGACCACTGAGCAAGTGCTGATGCCTGTGTAGGATTTCTAGGCAGAACAGGATACAAAAAAATCCCACTACAGGAAGGGCAATCTGTCATGCATGAAACAACTGAAATGCAAAGCCTTTAGGGGAACTCAGAAGCAGCTTTAGAGGAAACAAAGCAGGGAGGGTTACTGTGAGACACAGTGGTGAGAACTCCAGGAGGAAAACTGGAGGTAGTCCCAGGACTAAAGACAGGAAAAAACAGATGAGAATGGAAAGGAGAATTAGAGGATGAGTGAGAGGAGCTCTTTGCGTAGGGGACGAGCTACAGGAATAGAACAAGGAAGCAGGAAGGTAACACAGGATGTGGCTAGAGGAGAACAGAGAGCAGGTCCCAGTAGAGGAGCAGGCTGGTATAGGACAAGGTGCTGAGGTAGACAGCACGGATTAGGAGCCATGAGCCATGCTGGCAGCTGGCAGCAGGAGCTTGCTTATTCAGCAAGTCAGGCGGTAATTAATTAAATCAAGTCAGGCAGCAATCAGTCAGTTAAATCGGGTTACAATGACTCAATTAAGTTGAACTGGGGAACAATGAATTTATTACATCAAACCAGGGAACAATGAACCAATTAAATCAGCTGGAAGCCTCCACGGGTCCATCCAGAGCCTGGGCTAGATGCCACCAGGGTGGGGGACTTGCTGCAGCTGCCCGAAGAAACATCACCGCCAGGAGAAACATCACCACAGCAATTGAGCATCGCTGCTGACAGCCTTGCTTGTCCCGCTCTGCCCAGAGCGAAGAAGGACACGGCAGTCTACAGCCGGTCTGATGAAATATTTGTGATAAAACAAAAGGGTGGGGAGAGGGAAACCGTCAGCCTCCAAATTAGCAACAGTGTTGCAGAAATTACTGGGCTGCCTAAGGATGAAGAAAGCTCTGCCTTTCAAATCAGGCTGATGCTGGATATCCGGAGCTGTCAGCTTAAGAAGTTGAGAGGCTTTGACGGGTGCCTGACGATGATTTGGTCTATCTTAACTAGGATGCAGGAGAGGTACACCTTCTAAGGGCATCCTGGAAGAGCATGGCTATGTACATGCTGCCCATGCTCATTTTGACATAGAAAGAGTAAATGATATGGATTGGTGTGAGTCAGGCTGGTCATGTACTGGCAATACTAAGAACCATTTTCATCCCCTTTTGTTGGTTCCCCATATCATTTGAGATTGAGGTTTGTTTTGGGCGTGGGTTTTTGGGGCTTTTTGGTTCTTTCCTGTTCCTTCTATTTCCACAAGTAGCGGACGTCACTAAGACCACCGAGTTACCTTAGCAGGAAAGCAGCCGATGTGTTTCTCTTGGGATGTTTCATGCATGTCAGTAAATTGAAAATAAAAAAGGGAAGGTCTCGTTGATGAGGACAACCTGAGGTCAAAAATATAAGGGAGACAGCCATCTGCCCATTATTTAAGGGAAATACAATCATAATTATTCTCTCAGGCACCTGGAAGGCCCTTGCAGGTGAAAAAACGTACTGCTTTTCAAGGGAGTACAAATGCTTGAGGTGCTGCAATGGTTAATAAACAGGGATATGACATGGGCAACCTTTATCATACAACACATTGTCATTAAAGCAATTATATTGAAAAGGAAATGACTCTTTGGGTGTTATTTCTGGCTAGATGAGGTCCTGGGATTTGCCCGGAGTGTGTAAATCAGGATCAACGCAATCCCTGTAGGAATGCTGACCAGTAAATTAAACTGAAAATAAAAGCTGAAGAAGAACAGCTTCCTAAGCAGCATACAACAAAGATGGGGCTTGATCCAAGACTTAGTATATCTTACCAGTACCATGTGTATCCCTGTTAGCCCCTAATAAATGTGCCACAGGACAGTGTGAACTTTGAGACACACTGGCACAATAGTTTCACACTGAAGGACTGGACATAATTTTCTTCTCCCTGCTCTGAACTGCTAAATAGCCAGAAGGCAAAAAGAGTCTAATTAGAGATGTGAAAGTTTGGAGAGGAACCAGAAATTTTCAAGAAGAAAACCCTCCTGCTTCCAGTCTGCACCACAGTGTTTGAGCACCCGTCTGCCATGGAAAAATAGAAAAGAAACTTCCTGGGGTTTGGTTTTTTTTCTCCTCTTTTATCCCTTCTGAATAATATTAAGAGTGAGCAGCTGGACTTGTTCTTGTACAAATCTTCAATCTAATGAAGTACATAAAAATTAGGTTAACGTTTCAGTCAACAGTTCTAGTCATTTCAGACTCTGGTTTATTAGTGCTCAGAAGAAAAACTTGACCCATGCCAATATTTCAAAAACTGTAATTTAAATGCTCTACAGGACAGTCAGTGATTGTGATTATGACCTTGACTGTGATTATGATCTTCTAGACGATGACATGCACTATCAAAGAGACTGACCTTATCCTAAATTTGGGCTTTATAGCTAAAGCTACTCTTGGTCAATAGGATGTTGTGACAACTATCTCTATTTTAAAAAAAAAAATTATTTTCAAACTGCATTATCTTGTGAGGCATCTAGTGACACAAAATTTCTGAGCCCTGTAACTTTAGTTTTCCTCTTTGTTTATTTGTCAGTAATGGATGGGGTTTATGTTTATCCATCCCTTTCTTCTCAATTTTTACCTTAAAATCATGTCAATAAACAAAACACACTTATACGTATTATAGTGCACAGCTGCAGCTATTGCAGGAGAAGGGGCTGTCGTAATTCAAAGTAATCAATTCACATGTATTTATTTCACAGTTTTATCAAACAGTAATTTTTATATGCTAGCTAAATAATACACTATATTTTTATATGCTAGCTTAATAAAAGATTCCTCATCTGTAAAGGAATAAGTACAATTTAACTCTGTTTACTAAGTGATCAATTACTAAATATGTGTCATTTTACCCTCATAAATAAAGATAAAACACTGTGATTAAGACTAAGACTTCCAGTCCTTACATTTCCAGCACTGACACATGTCTCATTCTTTCTATCTAGTGTCCCTTGAGTCATCATTTATAATCAAAGAGGGTGCTGATGCTACTGGGTCAGAGAAATAGCATTCAACAGATGAGAGATTAAAAAATTACCCAGTAGAAGAGAACCTGGTCCATTTCTCCGTGCCACTCATTCATCCAGTGCTCTCCACCGTGGTCGCATCTAGGGAATAGATATTTGATATTATCTAATTTTGGAAACACAGAACATAATTTAAGACTTTTTCTTTGCTGTCAAAACTGGATGCTTCTGCCTTGGGAGAAACACCAGGTGTTGACCTCCAACCATGACACCCTCCCGAAGGCAGTGCAGTGAAGACCTGATACAAGGCAGCTCAGAGAGCTCCACACTGTACCTCTGCCCATGGCTTACCTCCTTTAGGCTTGCCTGCCTTTAGGCAACAGTGAGACCCATAGGGCCTTGTTTCCACTAGCTTTTCATGGAAAAGACCTTCAAGGTCATTGAGTTCAACCTTTGACCAACACTATGTCAACCGAACCATATCACTAAGTGCCATGTCCAGTCATTTCTTGAACACTTCCAGGGGTGGTGACTCCACCACCAACTGGGGCAGCCTGTTCCAATGTACTCGCTTTCAATGAATAAATTCTTCCTGATGCCCATCCTGAATCTCCCTTGGTGCAGCTTGAGGTTATGTCCTCTTCTTCTGTCATTAGCTGACTGAGAGAAGAGGCCCACCTCACCTCAGTACAACCTCAGGCAGTTGCACAGAACAATAAGGTCTCCTCTGAGCCTCCTTTTCTCCAGGCTAAACACTCCCAGCTCCCTCAAGCTGCTGCTCATAGGACTTAAAATTTTGATTTATATTTTCATAATATTTCTCTTACTGCAAAAAAAAACCAAAACCAAAACCTCTTTTTGGTGGCAAACACAGCCTTGAAAAAGAGCACAAAACTTAAAATCCTCTGCTGCAGCTAAACATACCCAATGCTTAAAGTATTTTGCACCTTAAAATGACACATTTCGCTTTTTCAAGGTCACTGAATGAAGCTAGAAGGCGACTGGAGAGAAAACAACACATGAGTTCCAGATGCCTCTCTAAAGCTTTTCTGCCAGTAGGAGATGGGCTTTCCCTTTTGCAAAGCACAGATGCGTGGGCAGGTCCAGAGCCACCTCCCTTCCTCACACACGCCATACACACGGACCTTGAATGCCGTCTGAAGACACAACTCCCACAGAGGTCAGCAAGCACAGGTAAACTCAGGCCTCAGGTATTTATTGCATGTCTAGCTCAGCATCACATCATATACCTTGAGCCTGGTCCTACAGCTGCTGCAGTGAACCAGTTTCCCTGGGTTCCCCCTGGATGGGGTATAACTAATGAATGGTCCCGGAGCTGATCCAGCTTTGACCAATAGGTTGAATCACAAGCCTCCTCAGATCTCTTCCAACATGAATTTTCCTATGGTCCTAATGTACAGGTTCCATGGATCTAACTGCACGGGTAAAAAAGGGTAGCGGAGGAAAGATGAGCAGCAGAGAGACAGAGGCTAATGTTTAAACCACAGCTGATGACGATTTCTTGTCTTTCCAGTATTAGATTCCTTGTGGTAGAAATTTCTACCTCTTCTTCCTGAACATGAAATCAAAATTAAGTAACTGATGTTTGCTAAAGATTTTCCCAGGGATTATTTGTATTCTAGAAGGTGGAAAGACAAGGCAGTAGAATTTTGTTGGAAATCGTTTATCATTCGAGTCCTTATACTCCAAACAAGTACAAACACATGCGTTTTTCACCCGAAGTTTGAGCAAATGTCCTATTTGTCCAGTTGTGGTGTACGTTTTCTTTAGAAATTTAGTTAAGAGGTTTACAAACCATTTATTTAGTTTGATGTGCCTGTGTGCAAGACAGAATACACCGTTTTGGGTAGGGATTTTTGAACCTAAAGTAAATTGTTTCCTCAGCAACTGTATTCCTTGGAAACAGAAAACTTTCCAAAATAGGTCTTTGCACTGGCAAATATGCGCAGCTCCGTGAAAGCTTGCAAGTCTGCAGGGCACTGCTGTAGCATTTCAATCGCACTTGGAAAACAAACCTCAAAAAGCCAGAAACTACTGGCTCTCCCCTCTGTGTTTGGCCAGTAACTCTTTTACTGATTTCCAGGAGAAAAGACCTGGCTTTTTTCTGTCCCAAGGCCCTTCTGAATACCTGGATTCCTCAAGACGGAAATACGACCCTGTTATCTTAAATAGATATGCGTTTCCCCGTAACACACCCCGCCACCTCCCCCCCTCCCCCCCACGTATCTGCTGTTACCTTGATCTCCCT